>OZ024904.1:104302382-104408988 GCA_964017125.1 Flabesymbios commensalis | reverse complement strand
ATTGATATCAGGAAGTGAATTCTTAATAATACAAACATATCTTTTATTGCTAAGATATATGTTTAATATTAGAAAACGGTACTCAAAGATTTATTAATGTAAAGGATTGTTTTTTTAATATTAGTGAATTATTTTAGATTATAATTAAATCTAATTCTCAATATTAGCAAATGTTTGTTTACTATTGAAAAGATGATTTTCTAATAATTTCTTGAATCGTATTTATAAATGATCATTGGATTTCTTAGCATTAATAAATATTATTATTATTTTTTAATATTAAATATTATTTATTAATATTAGAAAATGATTTATTAATGTTAATCAATTATTTTTCTAATATTTAAAACTTTGGGAATAAATCCACTTAGGCGTTGCTAATACTAACCTCCATCGATACATTACATCGTATATTGTAAATGTAGACATCTCCTAGGGTGAAATCAATTAAACGTGTATGATTTACTGACTTGTTTTGAAAGAGGTGAACCAATGCTTGGGCTGATCAAGGTCAATTCACAGACACATACAATGTATTCACATGCCATAAATTCGTCTCTCCCATTATTGTGTTGTCATGTTAGCCATCCCATTTGCCGCACACTGTGTGATGGGCTGCAAAAAACAGATCAGCACAAATAGATTATTATTAAAATAATATGACTAATATTTTTCGTCGAAGAGAGATTTAAAATCTGCGTAACATGATACATATTTCGCCGCTATAATTAGCCACAATCACAATTTATCACCACGGTAATAAATCTCAGCATGTGCAACGTACAACAGCGATCACTGACAACGTCGATCACCGACAACAGCGATCACTGACAACAGCGATCAGTGACAACTGCGATCACTGACAACAGCGATTAGTGACAACGGCGATCACTGACAACAGCGATCACTGACAACAGCGATCACTGACAACAACGATCACTGACAACAGCGATCACTGACAACAACGATCACTGACAACATCGATCACTGTCAACAGCGATCACTGACAACAACGATCACTGACAACAACGATCAGTGACAACAGCGATCACTGACAACAGCAATCACTGACAACAACGATTAGTGACAACAGCGATCACTGACAACAGCAATCACTGACAACAGCGATTAGTGACAACAGCGATCACTGTCAACAGCGATCACTGACAACAACGATCACTGACTACAGCGATCACTGTCAACAGCGATCACTGACAACAACGATCACTGACAACAACGATCAGTGACAACAGCGATCACTGACAACAGCAATCACTGACAACAACGATCACTGACAACAGCGATCACTGACAACAGCGATCACTGACAACAGCGATCACTGACAACAACGATCAGTGACAACAACGATTAGTGACAACAGCGATCACTGACAACAGCGATCACTGACAACAACGATTAGTGACAACAACGATCACTGACAACAACGATCACTGACAACAACGATCAGTGACAACAGCGATCACTGACAACAGCAATCACTGACAACAACGATCACTGACAACAGCGATCACTGACAACAGCGATCACTGACAACAGCGATCACTGACAACAACGATTAGTGAAAACAACGATCAGTGAGTACAACGATTAGTGACAACAGCGATCACTGACAACAGCGATCACTGACAACAGCGATCACTGACAACAACGATCACTGACAACAACGATCACTGACAACAACGATCACTGACAACAGCGATCACTGACAACGGCGATCACTGACTACAGCGATCACCGTTAACAGCGATCACCGACAACAGCGATCACTGACAACAGCAATCACTGACAACAGCGATCACTGACTACAGCGATCACCGTTAACAGCGATCACCGACAACAGCGATCACTGACAACAACGATCACTGACAACAGCGATCACTGACAACAACGATCACTGACAACAACGATCACTGACAACAACGATCACTGACAACAACGATCAGTGACAACAGCGATCACTGACAACAGCAATCACTGACAACAACGATTAGTGACAGCAGCGATCACTGACAACAGCAATCACTGACAACAGCGATCACTGACAACAACGATCACTGACAACAACGATCACTGACAACAACGATCACTGACAACAGCGATCACTGACAACGGCGATCACTGACTACAGCGATCACCGTTAACAGCGATCACCGACAACAGCGATCACTGACAACAGCAATCACTGACAACAGCGATCACTGACTACAGCGATCACCGTTAACAGCGATCACCGACAACAGCGATCACTGACAACAGCGATCACTGACAACAGCAATCACTGACAACAGCGATCACTGACAACAACGATCACTGACAACAACGATCACTGACAACAACGATCACTGACAACAGCGATCACTGACAACGGCGATCACTGACTACAGCGATCACCGTTAACAGCGATCACCGACAACAGCGATCACTGACAACAGCAATCACTGACAACAGCGATCACTGACTACAGCGATCACCGTTAACAGCGATCACCGACAACAGCGATCACTGACAACAGCAATCACTGACAACAGCGATCACTGACTACAGCGATCACCGTTAACAGCGATCACCGACAACAGCGATCACTGACAACAACGATCACTGACAACAACGATCACTGACAACAGCGATCACTGACAACAACGATCACTGACAACAACGATCACTGACAACAACGATCAGTGACAACAGCGATCACTGACATCAGCGATCACTGACAACGGCGATCACTGACAACAACGATCACTGACAACAACGATCACTGACAACAACGATCAGTGACAACAGCGATCACTGACATCAGCGATCACTGACAACGTACATCAGCGATCACTGACAACGTACATCAGCGATCACTGACAACATACAACAGCGATCACTGACGTCGTTTAATCCTAACAACGCTGACATATTTTAATATAAACCAAGACACCAACAGTTTTTTTCAATTTGAAATCATCATAAATGTTTTAGTCAGCTCCTCCTGCTTCATTTGAATAGCTACGTTATGGATATACGGCCATGATAAATATTTTAATTCTTCCAGTGCGTGGATTCTGACGTCTACAGTCCATCCCCGCGCTGAAAGGCTTACCCTTATAGTGCGGAGATCGACATTAGGCGTCAAAATCTGACGTCTGTAGACGTCAGATTCTGACGTCTAAAGTCGATCACGTCACTGTAAAGTGTAAGAGTGAAAATGGTAATAATAACCGTAGACCTCAAACATAGGTTTTTAAATGAATCAGGAACAGCCAACTAAAACATTTATGATGATTTCAAATTGAAAAATAAACACTTCGATTTCCATGGTTTTTTTTAAAAAAATCAGCGCTCTGAGGTGAATCCACATTATTATAATCGAAAGATTGGACGATCGAACCAGGGTTTAAATGTCCAGCCTAGGAACCTTTTTCCGACGGAGACCAATGTATATAGAGCATAAATTAACTCGTCGTTCACAAACTTATATGGACGGCTACGGGTGGCCACCTGTGTTCAGGCTCATTGTGAAACTACCTCAAATTCGGTTTCTCAATAAGGGTGCTAAGGTACGGACCACCCGATATCTGGAGGGGGGGTGGGCGGGGTGTAGAGGTTTCGTTGATTGTTTATTTTTACCTCAGCAAGAAAGTAGTTTTTTTATGAACCTCTGAATAATTTTTTCTATGTTCTGTTCAAAAACAGAAATTTTAGATTTTTCGAATGCCTTCCTTATTCTGTAAGTTACCATTTGCTGGTTTATTCAAAATATTCTTCATCAACGTTTTTATCTACCGCCATTTCTAACAAACATGTTTGCCGACTTCTGATGGCAAACTTTTTTATATCTCTTCGAGCAGTAACCCCCCACCCCCCCCCCCCCCCACCCCAGATAGGATAGGCAATGGTGTGTGCAGTGTTTACCGGCGATCACTATCAATCAAAAGTTTCAAAAGTGACGCCAACCAATTGTCGCAATGCGAATCCCCCTTATGTATTAGTAATACTAGGCCAACACACATAACTGAAACATAGTTGTGTTTCTGTAGATTTGTGTTTTTTGTGTCTATTCTACATACCCCCCAAACGCAAACCATCACTACGAAAGGAGCCTGAACCACGCACCCACTGATAGAAACGGTAAGCGTATTTTGTGACTTTTTCATTTACAATAATCTTATATGACTCAGTTAGCTCTTTCCCTTCATTTGTTATGGGTCTACGGCCAATTATAAATATCTTTACTCTTACCGTGCGTGGACAACTTTAGACGTCAGAATCTGACGTCTAATGTCGACCCCCTCGTTCTAATAAGGGATAAAACATGTATTTGCCGCTCCCTTGTAACGATTCCATATTATTGTGATCGAGAGAGCCAGGGTGGTCTGCTACACACCGCCAGGGTTCGAATTTCTAATCCTGCGTCTTGAGTGCAGTATTATGTGATTCATCTGACCACCCCTGGCTTGGCCTGCATGGCACGGAAGGTGCGACACGCGGTAAACGGACACATCACCTCAATCTAACCGGTGCTGGCCAAGCACGCAGTCAACATCGCATCTACCAGTGTCTACATTTGAAAAGGCACTCGTTTTGCCGTCATCGACCATTACCACTCCACACCTGGAGTAACTGATACTTCACAGAAGTTGTGTCATCGCTATTAGTTAATGATGTGGAGAAACAGCAATATATCCGATTGCTACATTAGCAGCCTACGTAAGGATCTGCAACATTGTCACACAAATAATTATAGAAAGTAAGATGTGGACTGCCTGTAGCTAAATCCTGCCTGTGATGACAGAGAGCTCTTATAGTTTCCACGCGTAAAATTGTTCTAAAAAGGGGTACTCGTACCTTTGCTTAATACAATAAAGGCTTCTATATTTAGACTATCCTAAAGGGTCACCTGTACAGGGTCTAGTTAGAATCTGAGCCTATTTTGCCGTGTGACGACAAAATGCCATATCTATAAAATTTATCAAACTGAGAAAATTAAAACGTTTCTTTTTTGTGGTTGATAATTTATTTTTCAGTTTGTTTAATAATAATATTATTCTGTTTATTATATACAAGGGTAAATTATATCTATACTCGCAGTCAAATTAAAAATTATCAACCAGGATCGCATGAAATTTTCCGTCAATTTTGAAACGATTTCCTTGAAATTTTGCGAAGGCTTTTTTTCGATTAAAATCCTAACAGCGGTAAAAAATTCGCAAAATTATATTTAATATTTCTAAAGTTAGACCCTTTGCCATGTAAGAAAATTCTAGAATTTTTTAAGGGGGTATTGGAAGGGCGTCCTAATTTCAATTTACTACATAACAAATGGTGTAACTTTGAAATACGCTATATAATCTTACGAAATTTTCATGGCTGTTAGAATTATTATTATTAATATTTGACGGCGAGTGCAAGCCGAAATCATTGCAGATACGGCATTTTGTTACCGTTACAGCGTTACTAAAAATACAGAATTTCCTTACATTTGATGTGAAATATCCATACTATGTCGAGATTCTAAACCCCATATGTCAAAAATACATATATACACAGATAAAAAATGTCTTCAATCAAATTAACTTAACTGCAAAGCATATCTAGACAAAATGTCTGATCTACATCACGTTACTTAGGCCTACGGCATTTTGCCTTGTTAATGTTTGTCTTTGCCTGGATATTCACCACTAAATTGCCAGATGTGATATTTTTCAAATTTGTTTCATTCATTATCTATTCCAGAAATCAATGCATGTTTTCAGGGTGCAAAGATGATAAAACGAGTTGATAAAACGAGTAATTTGGTAGTGAAAACTAATTTTACACAAATATTGTAGTTACGACATATAGGGCTATGTTATTTGTACGCTATGATACGACATATGTGTCCCAACTATACTATTTTACACAACTATATACACATTTGAATAAATATAGGTATAACTAAAATCGTGTTCAAAATAGAGGGGGGTATATTCTATATTCAATATATTACGTGGGGGGGGGGGCTATATTATCGATGATTGGTAACAATGAACGCGAAATCTTGCTTAATTCTGTAGCCTCAATTATCAATATGCAACCGACAAATGATATGTTTCTACGAATTATGACATCTAGAGACATAACAATGGTGAAGTCAATAGCAAAATTTATCTATGATTGTTTTAAACAAATTAAGGGTATACTGAGTATATATTAACTGCAGGTACACGTATCATACCAGCTCCTATGTTTTTGCTAATACTGTAAGTGTTGGTAGTCGTAGGAACCACCTTAATATATTAGTATGGCGTGTGTTTGGCCACGCGACGGTTTTACGAGCTGACGCTGGCCCATGTACTTTAAAACTAAGGGAGTTAATTGTATTATTACGATGTATTTAAAAAAATGTATGTATATTTTAAAATATCAAGGAATCTCTGGGCACTTGTTTTGCGGATTTCCACATTTTATTACATTTACCCAAAAATCTGTTTGATTTTTAAAATACTATATTCTTAGCAGCGTTTTATTACATCATTGTACATACTCCAGTCCCATAATTATTAATTTGTGTATATATACTAGGTTCCTAAGCTTTCCAGAGTGTCTTTTTTGCTGTCATATATGATTTGTGGATCATACATAGTAGCTATTTTATCTCTGGTTTTGGAGCGGGAAAGAAAATGATAGACCTATTTTCACATATTGGCATTGTTCAAGTAGTAATCAATTATTTGTTATTTTATCGCTATATCCAGTGTTTCACTATTGGAAATGCCTATTACCATTATTTTAATTTTGTATGTGATACCATGTAAATTGTCGTGTGATTTTAGCAAATTAACCATCTTGTATAATATACATGTACAGAATATTCATGATATTCTATCATTTTTGTGACAAATAAGTCAGTAATGACTTTTCTTTATGTCAATGAAATATCTGTCTGTCTGTCTGTCTAGTAACTTTTAGAGCGTTGGTGAGAAATGTCATGTTAAACATAAATGAGATGGCCAGAGCAGTCCTAATTTTTTCGCACAAAAAAGGACTATAATTATGGAATAATTCCACGACACATATAACGTATCAATGGTCGTCAAAATCGCGATTACAAAGCCAATGTGATCAATTTAAACAAAATGATTGTAGAGACTCGTAACAGGGCGGGTCAGCTTTCATCTGTTTATATATTTCTTGATGGAATTATCTATGTGTTGTAATCCTTGGGCCTTTACTATTCACATACATTTAGTTAAAGCGAATCAGTATAATAACATCAATTTTTGTTTTCATTTTTTTTAAAGAAGTAGTGTATTCCACAGATTTTTCAGATTTGAATGCCCAGTGTTGAGCAGACCATCGGTGCTGTGGGGATCCCCCCCCCCCCCCCCCCAGGGGGACCCCAAGGGGGACCTCCCTCCACCAGGGGGATCCCCCCACCAGATCATTGCATTCCCAGACCAATTAACGGCGGCAGCTATTGAGGCAAACAGGTGGTTGCTTTGATCATGCCGTCTGAGATGGTGGGTATCTGGGGGCAGTTTTGTTGACATGACAATATACGTATTGGAAATAAAACTATTTTAGTCGTTTTCAGTACTTCTAAATTGTTTATTTAAACACACGTTTCGTTGCCAATAACAGTAATACGATCGACTAATAAAATAGGTTAAAAACTACAATAGTCGTGATCAGCAGGCAAAGGGTTAAAGGGGTAATTCACATTATAATTAACATGACTTGTTTCAGGAAATCAAGAACATTGTTTTACTAACCCTTATCCTGCTGATGACGACTATTGTCGTTTTTAATTTGCTTTGTTTGTCAAGCAAGTCACTGATATTGGAAACAAAATGTGTGTTTAACCCTTTCAGCCCTCGCGATGCATTAAAGCATCATTTTAGATCCCTGAAAACAGACTTAATTTTCCTAAAACAAAGGGTTTTAGAACGAAAATTTGCATGAAACTGGTTTACCAATGCATAGCAATTTTTGTTTATTTTTACACCACATCAAGTCATCTTCATCCACTACAAGTCGAGAATTGCGACAGCAATTCGCGGCTTGTAGTGGATGAAAATGTCAATGGTAAATTCAGGCCTGAAAGGGTAAAACATCAGGATTTGCAAAGAATTAACCAAATATGAGTAATTCTCAGCCACTTGAAGTTGTGGATCGCGGTAGCGAGACGCAACTTCAAGTGGGTGAAAAATTAAATATATTAAGCAGGATAAGGTCTAACACTGTGACAGTTGTATCCAGGTCACAAAATCAACTCTTAAACATAAAAGTGCTCAATTAAATATATGTTATATTCTCACACACTTGAAGGTTTGTTTCGCTACCGCGACCCACAACATCAAGTGATGGACAATTACTCAATAACAGTGACTTTATCAAATAATAAAAAGGATTAAAAACGACTATGGTCGTGATTAGCTGATAAAAGGCTAACGCGCCAAGCTAGTTTACGACTATGGTCGTGGTTAGCTGATAAAAGGCTAACGCGCCAAGCTAGTTTACGACTATGGTCGTGATTAGCTGATAAAAGGCTAACGCGCCAAGCTAGTTTACGACTATGGTCGTGATTAGCTGATAAAAGGCTAACGCGCCAAGCTAGTTTACGACTATGGTCGTGATTAGCTGATAAAAGGCTAACGCGCCAAGCTAGTTTACGACTATGGTCGTGGTTAGCTGATAAAAGGCTAACGCGCCAAGCTAGTTTTCAATTGAAACGACCTTCGCGTGAGCGATAATTATTCACATAAATGATATGGAGGACAATCATTCTCAAAGCACGATTCAAAACACGCTTCACCTTACAGGGTATATTGATAGATTTGAAGTGATAATAAAAGATAAAGGGAAAACAATGATTGTGGACTTCTGTTTGCGGCTTATAGGGTTGAAAACCTGTCTGTATTAAGCCCTGCAGCCCGTTAAACACTGGACGCACAGCCAATGGTGGCTTAACACTTAACAGCGCACGGATTGACTCTAGACGGCAGAATCTGACGTCTATAGACGTCAGATTTTGACGTCTAAAGTCAATCCCTGCTCTGTAAGAGTGAAAATATTTCTAATGGCCGTAGAACCATAACATGGGTATTAAAATGAATCAGAATCAGCTAAATAAGCCATTTATGATGATTTCAAATTGAAAAAAACCCTTTGATCTCCATGGTTTATGCAAAAATTATTAAGCGTTATAAAGGTTAAAACGCTCAATTAAATAATTGAAATTCCCACCCACTTGGAAACCGCTCTTTCTTAAGCCATGCAGCCTAATGTTGGCTGAATCATTAAAGCGCTGAAGTAACTAATTTAAATTTTCATCCACCCGAAGTTGTGTCTCACTACCGCGACCAACAACTTCAAGTGGGTAAAAATCGCTGATATTTGTTTAATTTTGGACCAAACATTTACAAATCTTGATGTTTAAACGCTAATTTAATTCCCAATCAGTGTGATTTACCCGACCAACAACTTCAAGTGGGTAAAAATCGCTGATATTTGTTTAATTTTGGACCAAACATTTACAAATCTTGATGTTTAAACGCTAATTTAATTCCCAATCAGTGTGATTTACCCGGCTAACAAACCTGCCTCAAAACGATTTAACCGGCTAAAAAAAAAATTAAAAGCGAGAGTAGTTGTGAATAATGGTGTATGGGTTGATGTAGGTCATTCATTATGTATTCCAAAATTCAATACATTTTTTAAGTGTACAAATATATTGATAAAACGAGTAGTTTGATAGTGAAAACTCAGTTTCCACAAATATTGTAGTGACGACACTTGGACTTGTCTATTTTTCATTCATTTGAAGCCGGAATTGCTAACGCAATTTCCAGCTTAAATGACGAAAAATATGTCTATTTATGAAAAATGTCCATGTGCGAAATATAATTTTTTGCTTAATTGTGCATCAATGTCAAATTATTTTATGAATTTCATTGGAATTTTAATTGATCAAAAACTTGGTACCACATATATATATGGTCCCTACAGCATAATATAAGGATTAGGCGTTATGTGTATTATAATAAAATGTATCGAATCAAATGATAAAGTATCCTATCATAACCAAGACGGTCTGTACGATCTCTTATTAGGTCATTAGGTATAGGCATAATTACTGTAATTGGATATGTCATAAATTTCATTTTGTGATCTCAATGTGAATCAAAATCAGTAGAAATCAACACGATAAATGGGTGTTAACCATTATAAAGCTGAAATATTCGTGTATAAACAATAGAGGCTTTTTTTCAATTTAAACCATCAAAAATGTCTTAATCTCTTTCCGTTTCCTTTGAATACCTATGTTATGGGTCTAGGGCGATAATAAATATGTTTATTCACCGAGTTTAAAAGTCAGATTTTGAAGTCTATAGTCGATTCCCGCACTGTAAGGATGAATATATCTCGTAGATACATGGTGATCGAGCAACGCGGATTGACTGGTTCAAGATTACATATCTTGTGAAGTTCCCTTTGTGATTAACCTATTAGGTGATAACTGGATCATCAATACACGCTTCCCATGAGATCTGGCGCAAATGGAAATGAGTGAGCCAAGCAGAAGGCGAGATCAAAGAATTTACCGCCTCCGTTGGTACACTAATATATATATTAAGTACTTCAAAGGGTCGCCCACCTGGTGAGTGCCATTTACACTAGTATCACACCTCCTGGCGTGTGATTCAGATACATCAGAAGATTGACATCCAAAGCCAAAAGGCAGTAGTTAGATTATCCACTGAGCAATTGCTTTTATTCAAAGCTGTGGCGTTCTCGTTGTTCTAGCAGTTCACTGTTAGTGTTTTTAGCAGAGCTGTGCCGTTCTCGCTGTTGTGGCAGTTCGCTGTCAGTGCGTTGCCATTATCACATGCTATAATCGATAGTCCGTTTCAGAGGCGAAAATCCCTTTCCGAGACTTTGGAACTCCCCCTCAGCGCTGAAAATCGTGTTTTTTATGAGCACCCAACGCAAATGAGCCACCACACAAAAGTTAGGTGAATAGGTGTTTTAACAAATGTTTTATCCAACCGAGAGTGAAATAAAGAGTTAAATGATACCTTTCTCAAAGCTCTACATAAAACACAGCTATCTAGAAACTCGACATAAGTCGAAAAATATGTGCTATGATGTGTTTTCATTGCACAATAAGTACACTTTATTCAGTTATCCAAGCCATAACCTCATTATTAAGTAGGTTATAGGTCGTAATGTATATACCCACAACACTTTATGAATTTAGTACTATTTTGCATGTCGAATCTATGGCGACAACAGTAATTAAGGGGACCATTAGTCAAATATCACTAGGCAACTCCTCCTCGCAGACAATGGGAAATCCCTTTCACAGTCTGCAAATATACTGACACCTTTCTTTTTGCGTATTTAGGTATTATATATCCTGTACTTCGGCATATACGACATGTTGGCGAGACGGTGAACTAAAGATGCAACTGATGATGGGCCAGTATCAAATAGTGTGATTCAACATTAAACTAGCATTGGGTGAAGGTGTCGCGTTTGGTGGGTTGATGTTGAGAATAATGGAGATATAGCAACCTTCTCGGACCCCACAGGTCGCAAACTTACATTATAGTCGGATTCACACCGTGGTGAATGATTTTCTTTGATTTCTAAGTCAATTCTCAACCAATTATCATGAAATTGTCTAGTCATGGGGCGACTACCACGAAAATGTCATACAAACATATTGTATAGCCCTACTTTAAAATTTAGCATGTAGTATTTAACAAAAATGTCGCCCTCTATAAACCCATTAGCTTCGTCCAAGAATTTCATTACGTGTCAAGGGTGTCAGTCACCTCGACACAAGCAATTTCGACACAGTGCAATTTCGACACAGAAACATGTTTTGGTAAAAAATGTCATTTCGACACAGGTTTGGACGTTTCGACACACTTTATGATAATGTAATTTTATATTTCCATCCAGGTTGACATTCCGTGGAGTTTGCCATAGTTGATATTAAAATTCCACAAACCCATCTAATTTGCATAAATTTGCATAAATTAACATAAATTAGCATATTTAAAACCATCAATCTTAAAAATGCTCTAACTTTTCAAGCAAGTCACCCACAGAGGTGTTTCGGGTGTCTATAACTAGGTTTCCCACAAAAAGGAAGTCGTTTCACTACATTTTGAAGCACACAGCACAACTTATTTTGCACAAATTACCATAAATTAACATAATTCAAGCAAAAAAACTATAAAAAGCTCTAACTTTTTAATTAAGTCACCGACAGAGGTGATTTTTGTAGCTATACCCAGGCTATTCACCTCATGGAAGTCGTTTCACTAACTTGTGAAGACCTCGGATCAACCTAATTTGCATAAATTAGCATGAACTAACATATTTAAAGCCAAAAATCTATAAAATACCACAACTTTATAACCAAGTCAAACACAATGGTGTGTTTGGTGCCTCTACTCGGGGTTTTCACCCCATGGAAGTCGTTTCACGACATTTTAAAGAACTCGGATCAACCTCATTTGCAAAAATTGACATAAATTAGCTTAATTAAAGTCAAAAACTATATAATGTTCTTCTAAAACTTGTTAAGAGTATAGTCGCCCCATGGCTATGGTCAATTGTCTGAGCAAAATATCATGGAAATTAGTTAAGAATTGACTGGGGAATCCGCAAAATTCATTCGCCCTGGTTGACGCACGTCATCATGAGAATCACAACCGTGGCATGTTATGTTACTAAGCAAAAAAACTGTGTGTGCGCAAATCTATCAGGTATGTGTACTTGTACTCACAAAATAATTTATCGCCGTGTATTTCGTGCGTTATTACTACACATTTTCTTGAGCACTGTCTGTAGTGCCCATGTTGAAAAACTATGGTTTCATTGCAATACCATATTTGTGTTGTTTACTGTAAGGTGTACCATCTAACAGTTTCAAGAAAGCAGCGAAACGATATAATATATCGATATAATATATCGGATATATTATTCATTATTCATATTATTCATTCTTCTGCAATTAATTTGTACAATGTATGGAATTCCAGATGGCACTTCGTCTGCAGCATTTTCTAAAACTGTCGGTAATACGTGTTTCATATTTTATACGATATCATCTGTTATGTTTTTTTGTTTCTGTTTCATCTGTTTGTACTTTGATGTTGTTGGTGTTGAAATGCTTGCTTTGTATAATGATATGTGTGGTCGTGTGTAATGTTTGAAGAAAGATTCACGCTGTGCTTTAATGTGGTTGGTGAATTCTCAAATGTAGAAATATATGTTTTCGTTTTTTTCGCTTATGTTGATCCCCGGGCTTGGCCTCTTTTCCGTTTACGACGATGTCTAAAGTTCTGTGTTTTTTTCTGGCTGCCCCATCGCTCATCAGCATCAGCCATATTGATGTGGCCAAACGTTACTGTAATGAGAAAATATGCGTTTCCAGTAGGCACAAATAATATATTTATTCAGATAAAAATTGGAGATCCAGGATTTACATAATGTCTACAAGGTTCAGTTTCATAAAGGTTGTTTCATATTTAAAATTTTAAATATACATTAGTAAAGCAGATTATAGATAATGTAAGTATTATTAGCAGTGTAGTTGTGTAATAAACCATAAACTGCGAGGAGGAGTTGTCAAAATATTTCACTGTGGATACCTTTATTTTATTGAATTCTGATATTAAACGATTATTTCCAACATATTGTTAAGATTGTAAATTTTTACTGATGTTGTATCTTTGTAATAATTGTATCTGGGCAATTCTATTAAATAGTATGAACATACAAAAGGGAAATATAATAGGTAGTATACTCAAACTATTACCGATTTTCTATGTCTACATTAAAAACAGCATGTTGTCACTGCTTATGTCGAGTCCACAGCTTTCAGAGGACTGCACGAGGGACATATATTAGGCTTTTTAAATTGCAATGTTTGTTCACAGTTGGATAAATCTAAAATGAAACATAAATACCTACTCATTTGCTGAAAATATGGGTTTTTAATACGTCGCCTCGTGTTTTTAGACTCGGAGGCGGACGTTTATCCTGCAAAAGGGATGTTTCGCCTCTGAAACGGACTAACGATTATAGCATGTGATTATCCACACGCAGATGTTGCTCGCGTCAGCCTGCCTTCTATTCATCTTTGTCTGCAATCGCAATTTTTAATGCAGAAAAACCTGAAATATGACGTTTCCAATTACAACAACGAATTGCTTATAAACCCTCCGTGCGTCATAAATTGGCGTGCTGTGTATAAAAACAACTATTCCACCGATCCTAGTGAATCATATAAACTCGGCAATCTTCAGATGTTTATTTTTTTACCTAATAAAAGGCGATAAAAAATTATTATGGGTATGTTTTGGACAGGATTGGCAAGCTAATAATTATATATGAAGCCAAATAGCGAGAAAAGCAAATCACGAAGCACAATTTAACTGAATACCATAAAATGAAATAAAATCTACTGATGCATGTGATTAGGAAGGAGGATGCATACAATCCATATTCTCTAGAATGGTTCGGGACACGTAGTTTATGAAATCAGATGTTCTGTAAAGTCAGAAATTAAATCTTGATTGGAAATTTGATTGGATTAATATGAAATTAGCTTGTTGTACTGTCCAGAACTAAAATCAGAGGCTAGGCCAGCGTCGATATGCCTTGGGATACGCTGATGATATTGCCTTACTTGCACCACCCAGATCTGCACTAAGGCGTCTGCTAGCAATATCTGATTAATATCTGTAAAATATAATTTGACATTCAATCCTGATAAAAGCAATTCTTATAATTTTTTCACATGATAATGTAAATACCAAAGTACTATTTGGCTTTGTAGGTGCAGAAGTTGTATCTACTGATGATGCAATTGATTTAGGAAAAATCACCGAGATAACTTTAACATTTGATGCGACAATAGCTGAATATAACAAAAAAAAGCTATAATGTATTGTTATTTAATTTTAAGATTGTATATCCTCATGTCAAATATAAACTATTTAAAGTTAACAGCAAATTCCATACAAGCTGCTAAAGGTGGATACAATTAAAAAAAAATTAAAATGAAAAAGAAGTGTTAAATGATTTTAAAATGAGAAGATGCAAAGAGGTTATTAAAATGTACAAAAGCCAAAAGGATTTGAAAATGAGAAGAAGCCAAAAGTATATTAAGATGACCATAAACCAAAAGAATGTTAAAATGAGCAGAAGCCAAAAGGATTTTAAAATGAGCAGAAGCCAAAAGGATTTTAAAATGAGCAGAAGGCAGAATGATTTTAAAATGAAAAGAAAACAAAAATAATTTAAAAATGAGAAGAAGCCAAATGTATTTTGAAATGAGAAAAAGCCAAAAGGATATTGAAATGAGGAGAAGCCAAATTAATTTTAAAATGAGAGGAAGCCAAAAGTTTTTAAAATGAGCAGAAGGCCAAAGGCATTTTAAACTGAACAGAAGTCGAAGAGATTTTAAAATGAGCATAAGCCAAAAGGATTTTAAAATGAGCAGAAGGTCAAAAGGATTTGACAATGAGCAGAAGCCAAATGGATATTCAGACGCTTTCCACGTTTTCATCAGAAGTCGTGAGCGGCTCAAGATGCACACATATTTTTGGTTTCTCTTGATAACAAATGGAGACGTTTGAATGCCACCATAATGTCCGCGTAAGAGCATTACCCACAATAACCTGGCTAGCGGCCTTTTGTACTGCATGCTCTATCCGTCATGCATCCGTCTGAATAGAATCCTTTCGATAGAGGCCATTGATTGGTGGAGATTGGTCATTACGTGTCACGTGACCAGGCTATTTTTACCTCGGCCAACGACTCTGATCTTTCTCAGACAGCCATTTTCTGTGTGGAGGATGGATGATATGCTTCCAATGGAGCCTACACCAATCCTTCAGTATAGCCCAGGGACATAATATGATGTTTGGCGGAACCTTGTTTTGAAATAATAACAGATTAGGCCACACTGAAGATATGTAATGAGAGTATTGGGCAAAAGGTTCATTTGCCATTGACTGGTAGCCTGAAGGCAACGGGTTCGAGCCCTGGCCGGCCTGGAAGCTTGTCATCGCGGTGTCGCTATATCTTATGAACCGTTGGTAGGATCAACATGGAGGGAATCATAGGGTGTGTACATTATTCTTCTAATATATAATTTTAATTACGGTAGATTTGGTGATTTTGGCGTGTTGAAATTTTCGTGATTTCGATGTTTTTAATCTTGAAAAAATAATTTGGTCGTAAATAGATCTAACAGACAGTCACTGAGCTGTAAAATGTCATCACACCTTCTAACACAACACCAATTACGGAAATCACTATGCGCACAGTGGGTCAGACGGGTCATTCAATAAAGGTTGGTTTAATGTTGGTTCAGCGCTGTATATACCAGGCCATCCTTGAGTAATGCGAAAAGACATAAAGAACTATATACACAATGATGTAATATTTTCGAATCATGTCATTCAAATCGATCACCATTTGTACATTATGATCAAAAAATGTACACATTGATGATATACTCTATTGTAGATTTATTTCTATTCACGCTCACAAGTCGCTTCCCCGGATCTTAATCACATTGAACATTTGTCATGTTCAGGATGAACCAACCTCTGTGTATGTTTGCAGCAGTCCTCTGAGGGAGTAGGCGGACATCCCAATAAACCAACAGCGTCTCATTAGAAGCAAGGCGTTGTAAGGATTGTAATGCTGTACGCGGGAGGCACAGACGCTACTGAGGTGTAACTTGTTAAAAAACTTCGAAAACATATTAGTGGTCATGAAGTCCATTGGCCCAAACAGAACATAGACGCTACTGAGGTGTAACTTGTTAAAAAACTTCGAAAACATATTTGTGGTCATGCAGTCCATTGGCCCAAACAGAACATATCAACATATCAACTATCACTGGTGCGCCTGTGAAATGCATTTTTTACAATATTGTCATAGGATGATTAACACTGAAAAAAGTATGTTCCTTTTTTTTCTATAACAGGACAATTCTGGCATTGAAATAGTGACCCTTTATTTGGGGAGGGGGGACAAGATCCGGCAAACACCACCAAGCTAACACGGAAAATTCACCCGATGCTGTTTCAGTGTTGGCCCATCATCTTCGACGCTGGCCCAACATTGAAACAGCATTGAATTAATGTCCCTTATTTGCTGAGAATTTGTTGAACCAATGTCGTAGACGGTGGCCAACATCAAACCAACATTGTTTGAACGTCTTTTGTATTCTGGACGACCCGTCATCTGACAACAGATGAGGGAATAACAGTGAACCTTGACCTGATGACGTAGACTCTGTGAGACCCCACCTAATACTGTTATGATGAGGGTATGTCTGCGTGCCGACTTACTGAACAAAGCCTCATACTCCACGAAGGTGCCAGCAATCATGATTGACGACATAGACTTCTAATGAAACATAATTATATCATGTCGACGCCAGGGTCATCGCGAGTCATCGCGGCAAACAAAATATATTGGGCCAGTGTTGTTTTGATAATGGGCCAGCTTCGTAGACGGTGAAACACAAAAAAAACCCCAAATAGTTCTAGTCCAGCACCTAATTAAAAGGGACTAGCCAACCACCTAGTATAAAGGGTATAAAGGAGCTAGTCCACCACATAGTTTACAGGGACTAGCCCACCACCTAGTTTAAAGGGATTAGGCTATCATTTTGTTTAAAGGGACTATTCCATCACCTAGATTAAAGGGAATATCCCACCACCTAGTTCAAGGGGTCTAGCCCATCACCTAGTTTAAAGGGACTAGCCCATCACCTAGTTCAAGGGGACTAGCCCATCACCTAGTTTAAGGAGACTAGCCTACCACCTAGTTTGAAGGAAATAGCCCACCACCTAGTTTAAGGGGACTAGCCCACCACCTTGTTTAAAGGGATTAGCCAAACACATAGCTTAAGAGGACTAGCCCACCACCTAGTTTAGAGGGACTGCCCACCGCCTAGTTTAGAGGGACTGCCCACCGCCTAGTTTAATGGGAACAGACAACCACCTAGCTTAAAGGGGCTAGCCTACCACCTAGTTTAGAGGTAATAGCCCAACACCTAGTATAAAGGGTGTAAAGGGACTAGCCCACCACCAAGTTTAATGGGACTAGCCCACCACCTAATTTAAAAGGACTAGCCCACCACCTACTTTAAAGGGACTAGCCCACCACCTAGGGACTAGTCCGCCATTTATATGTAGCTTAAAACATTGCCATACACTGTCATTAAATTCAATCTTCATTGTTAAAATACTTTAGTCTAATAACATTTTAAACAGGTACCAATAGCAATGAAGATTGCAACAGTACAAAACAAAAACAAACATTACTAAAACTAGGTGTTGGGCTAGACCTGTTAAAGAGGCGTTCGTGCTCACTGACATATGACCCCGATGGCTCATTCGGTCCGGTGGCTGCTGGAAACCGCGTTCGAGTCCCGGCCGGGTCGGATATTTGTCATCGAGGTTGTGTATATACAGTGCAAAGTAACTGTTCAAAGGCCTGGAGTGTGCTGTGCCATCTATGGTACTGTGCACTATAAAGAAGTCCTACGAAATAAGAGTAGGCCTTCTTTCTGTCGCGATATTGCTCTGATCGTGAAGAAAGTGACGTAATATCCACCCACTCACCCTTTACTGGCATGTGACATTGCCTGCATGCATTCGATATGCTCATGTTTACATTGATTGTATATCATATATATAAAGCCAAACATAAATACAGTGAATATATTATCTATTTTTTCATTCTCAGACCACCTTCAGACCACCTGACAGTATTTTTGCCATTTTGTCAGCAAACTCCTGGCACCTTGGTTTCGCGGAATAATCTTATCTCAGCAAACAAAATACCAATGCTGTTTCAACATTGGGGACGTTAGCCCAACATTAAACCAGCATTGGTTAATTTAGTTTGGTTGCCTGTTTCCCAGCAATCACAAAACATTTGTATAACATTTGAACAACGTCGGCCCAACGTCTTCGACGTTGGTGCAATATTGTACACATGTCATACAAATGTTTTGTGTTACTGGCATCAATCCTTGCTTGGGATGCCTCAGGTCCATTTGCAGATCGATATTAAGATATATAGCATAGATTCTGTTTTGACAAAGTGGCTGCATCCATCTCCTCCTTGTTATAAAACCCTAGAACGCTGATCTTGAAACACTGATATATGTTGGGAGTTCAATTTCGCAAATCACACAAATTTTCAGTCACTTGAAGTTGTGGATCGCGGTAGCGAGACACAACTTCAAGTGACTGAAAATTTAAATTAAAATTCTTAGTGCTATAGGGGTTAACACGAAATGTTGACCCGCTGGTGTAATAATGTTGAGCCAGCGCTGTAGACGGTGGCCCAGCATTAAAACAACAATGGGTCAGTGTATTGTGTTTGCTGGGATGTCGCAAGGTTAGTGAAGTAGCCCCTGTAGTTGTTCTTCTTTTTCTTCTTCTTCTTATTTTTCTTCTTCTTCTTCTTCTCCTTCTTCTGCTTCTTTTTCTTCTTCTTCTTCTTCTTTTCGACATAGGTACAGTTGATCAAAAACAGATTTTTTTGTTTTTCCAGTGCTGATCCAACATTGATTTAAGAAAACGTTAATAACTTTACGGGGAAAATTAATAATGTATATTATGAATTATGAGGTTTCTGAGTAGGACTAATTCCGCCGACGTTCATATTTGGTTACCTTGAAAGCAATCATTTACAAATTTTAATGTTTACACACTCGTTTCATTCCCAATAACTTTGATTAAATATACTAATTAATTAGCATATATGATTTTGTTATATTCTTTATGTTGCGCTGTCAAGTAAGTTATTTATACGTCATGCTCAAATCACTAGTGCATTGGCTCCTTATTAATTCACCGATTGTTTTTAAACTGAACCATTTCTCATATAAAGCACTATATACTGGCAATCCATTATCAATCTGAAACTGTGAAGCTTTTATAACGCAGACCGCGGCCAAAGAGAAATTACGGTCATTCGTGTTTTTATTTCGTTGTTCCTTCAAATCAGTATGGTCTATCATATTTTTATTTCGTGTTTCTTGCACCTCAATCATGTTTTTATTTCGTGGTTGCTGCAGTTCATTAAAGCCATTCATATTTTTATTTCGTGGTTCCTGCACTTCGTTTGTGGAATAAATACATATTTTACGTTCGGTCTGTCCACAGACCTGCCACATAAGAACACCGATTTTACCCCAAACCGCCTTTATGTCCCAGTATTAATGAGAAGTACTGACTCCTTAGAGTCTCTATATCGTCATATAGGTCGTCGCACGTCATGTGAGATCTTGTTTTATTCTTCACGTTGTGTGCTGTGAGCATCGCACATCGTGACTTGTACAGTTTTGTATCAAGTGATTGTATTTTCTTGATAGCATTCCAGTTTTGCTCTGCGCCCTAATAAACGTGATGAGGGAGCTGATATTTACCCAGACATCACAACTTACACACCACACTCCCGCGGGGAATAAGTAGACATAGCCGGAAAAAACAAAATCATAATTCAATAAACGCAATCATGACCATGACAACCAATCATGACGTTTTTTGTAGGTAGGACATATTATAATATATTTGCAGAATAACAGGTCGAAATCAAATTGGCTGCTCTAGTTTTTCAATGTGATTACTTGCTGCTTTCCAATTACGCGCAATTTGTATGTACTCTATATAATGACACTGATTAATCACAGCTACTGGCGCAATTATAAATCATTCCTTTGATAAAGGATATCTCACACTTGGTATAGTGTGAGATATCTTATTTTATTTCCGAGTTGAGCCTTATTATAAAATACACCATATTAGAGACGGGGCGTAATTCATATTTATAATATAAGATGTCACGACGAGATATATTTAGATTAGCTTAGATTCTGAGAACCGTAATTCAACATTTGCAAACATATAGATTAACACTTGCCACACATATACCGGTAATAGCATTGGTGAAAATTGTATACAAATGCATGTGCAAGTACTTTATGTCCATGTAGAAAGAGTGGGGCCGTTATATTTCTGCAGGGGGGGAGGGGGTCACAGGACTAAAACTTCACCCTCAATGATTATGTGTCACCTTATCATGAAAGATTCCCACAACTATCTCTCTTCCCTTTGGGCATCCCCTGAAAAACAATTGACTTGTGTTTTATACAGCTACTTTTATGGTAAACCACAATGCGATTACTCCAGACATTTTGAGCTAGCTTATTGGCTTAACAGCTTCAAGTCTGCTCAGCATGGTATGCTATTCAAATTACATCTGTGCAAAACTTTCCACCTCCAATGTAATTGCTGTAATGACACTATTTGATATCGGAGAGGCCGGTAGCTTGTATATTTGAAATAAGAACCTCAATGAATTTCGACGCTGTTAATAAATGTCGCTATGGTAAATTAGTTGACGTGAATACTCGATGCACCTGCAGCCTTACATGTGTTTGTGTAATGGGCGAGTGTAGCATGAACTTTTGTATGACTTAAACACTAGTTTGTGAAATTTGCCTTGACTGTGAGACAGCTGTTTGAGTTGGTGCCGTCCAATACATTTAGTTATTATTACTAGAGATGGAATGTTTTTTATTATATGTCGATACTCATGTGTTGATGGACATAAAGGGTGGATATGCATTTGTCTTAAATGTGATATATCACCCCTTATATAGTATGAATAATTTTGTGACAAGTAAATCAAAGTTGCCACAAGATGAGGCACAAGTGTGTCCTTATATTGGGTGATTGGCTATCATGTGAGCCTGGGTTATTCCTGACTTTTTAAATATAGATTACATTGTGATTATCTGTAGTTTATGTGGATCCTAATCAATCAACTACGTGAGCCGAATTTTAAAGCAACCGGGTGGAGGGTCATCTTGAGTTTTGTTTCTCATACGTTTTCAGCCGTTTGTTCACGAGGTAGTTCACTTACATGTAGGTTGTGATCCTATCTATAGATATGAATTCCGTTGGCCGACCTTTCACAGCACGCTGTGTCTATTTGCCCCCCCCCCCCCAAAAAAAGGGCTTTAGCCACCTGGATAGTAGGATATTGACATAGTTACTCAAGCTTTGAAAAGTTTCGACCCACTGTAACAATGTATTTATTATAAATTTATAAAGATGAAACTGCTGATTTTTCAGAAACTATGTCACAAATCGAGAAAGACATGGAAAGATTTTTTCCTATGGGCGTCCCTCAATTATTTTTATTACTGTCCTTTTTATTTGGGCCACCGTGTGCGACGTTGTACCATCGTCACATTGGGTGAAAGTTCGGGACTGGGCTAATCTCCATATAATCACATGATATTGACTTCTAGCCGGAAGTGAGAACTTGTGTGCCACTGGGCACACGACGTTGTTGCGACGTTGAATCAACGTCAATCAGAATGACGTTGATTGAACGTAGCAACAACGTCGTGTGCCCAGTGGGAGCACGCAGACACCTCACGCGGGTCTGTGCTGGTTCAGTGTTTGGCCACTGTCTGTAACGTTGGTCCAGCACTAATCCAGCACGTGGTCCGCGTGTCATACACATTGAGCATGACACCCGGGATGAAACGTACGTTGGCTCAATATGCAGTAGCTAGTAAAACATGAAGATAATGCCGGCTCAGATATGGACTATTGTACAAAGTGAATGCAAGGCGACATTCTGACACACATGTCACAGGGGTCAAGGTCATGTGGTGAACGGCCTCTTCAAACCTGTGGGGTTTACACGCTGTGGATCAGGGACTACACCAGATTTAGCACTTCATCAGGCTGATTCTTACTCTGTCGGTAGACTAGAATACTTGGTCCAATAAGGTTACTGGTCGTGTTTATTGAAGGCTTTCATACATACGCCCAGCAGACACTAAACATTTGCATAATGCATTAAGCGCCATGCGTTTTTTGCGAATCCATATGTACGTATATTCGGAACGCGTTATGCGTGTGCATCATGCGTTTCTGACTAGCAGCACTGCATTTCCTTACTTTCTGTACTGGCCGATTTGTGCTTGAAAAGATATGTTTGTCCGTTTTGGGGCGCTGTTATATACAGCAACAAAATCTATATTATTATTGCCGCGTTGAAAAAAGTAAAGAACGTAAACACAGGTCCATGGCATAGGGCCTATACTGTAAACACAGGTCCATGGCATAGGGCCTATACTGTAAACACAGGTCCATGGCATAGGGCCTATACTGTAAACACAGGTCTATGGCATAGGGCCTATACTGTAAACACAGGTCCATGGCCTATACTGTAGAACAGATCCTCATTTTTGGAAGAAACGTGACTTTTTGGCATTGTTGATTTGGATTTGCCGTCTTTTGTCTGAGAAAAATACCACGTCGGCGACGTTATCCCCAGAATTCGCCCTCCATTTTTTCAATCGGATGACGCCAGAATCGCGACATGGAGCGATTCAAATTTTCGGACACGCAGCTGTATGAAAATCGGATACGCATACGTACATATTGCTTCTCTCTTGAACAATAAAGTAAATCGCCATTTTTGTCGAATAATGCATAACGCGTAACGCATAACGTACATATGGATTCCTAGCTTTAGCCTACAGTGCGGGGATTCACTTTAGTCGACAGAATATTACGTCTATACGATAGAACACCGCACCCTGTTCCCTAAGCGCAGCATTTGTTTTTTTCTTAGTATTTATATTATAAAGTGACGTCATATTGACTTCAACATTGAAGAAGATAATAACGTGTTGTGTCCTTGAACGTGGGCACTCCATATGAAGGACGTAACACAAGCGGGAAGAATAAGAAAAGGAATAAAAGTTAAAATCACTCTTTGACTTATAATTGTGTGAATGTAGAGATTGTGTAATTACTTGTCCAGTATTATAGTCAGCGTAAAAATTGAAAAAAAAACACAAGGTAGACGGTCCTTTTTTTGATTAGTTAGAGTTAACAATCAGTCAACGTGAGTCAACTGTGATCCAAAAATCTTTTTTTTTAATAATATCTAGTGTGCCGAAACTGCTCCCCCAAACTGCTCCCCCAACAAAGCGCATCCACTGGTGCGCTTTGGAGCATCTATCTCCTTTGGGATATGAGTTTGTTCTAAAGCGCACGTCTGCATGTCAATGATTAGTCACAGCCAGCTACCTTAGTTGTGTCTGGTTAGGCTACTTCTCGTCAAAATAAATGCATTAGGCCTATAGAGACTATATTATATTTCATGGAAATTTAGGGTGAAAAATTGGCAAAAAAATATTTTTTTTTAAATGAGTAAAATGGCTTAATCACACTATATTATATTTTATTCCAATCCGGATCAACTGCCAATATGGTCATGTCGTTTCAATCATGTTATAGAAAGATATTCCGCTTTTTATTTAGGGGTGCGCTTAAGGGTTTTCTCTCCTTGACGTCAGATTCTGACGACTAAGATCGATCCCCGCACTGTACGAGTAAACATATTTATAATTAATGGCCGTAGACCCATAACATAGGTATTCAAATGAATCAGAAAGAGCCAACTACATGTAAGACATTTATGATGATTTCAAATTGCAAAAATCCATTTGGCCTCCATAGCTTAAACAAAATTCATGAGTTAATTAACCCTTATCCTGCTAAGGGGTCTTGTCAAGTTAAAACAAATCCAAAAATCCGAGAAAAACTCGGATTAGTCAGACCCCACCCACCCACCCCATTTTCCAATTTTTCATTTTTTTTGAAACATTTTAAAACATGAAAAAACACACAAAAAACACACAAAAACACAAAATTTCCGCCCCCCCAAAAAATCCGAGTTGGGGCTTGACCCACCCACCCACTTCCGAGTTTTTCTCGGATTTTTGTAATTTTTTTAACTTGACAAAACCCCTAAGCTAATTTATTTAATTTTCACCTATTTGAAATTGTGTCTCGCTACCGCGACCCACAACTTCAAGTGGGTGAAAATTACTCAGATTTATTTAATTTGAGCACAAATATTTTCAAATCTTGATGTTTAAACACACATTTCATTCTTAATAACAGTGATTTGGTCGACTAATAAAACATATTAAAAACGACAATAGTTGTAATCAGCATGATGGGGTTATGATCTGGACCCGCCCCTGTATAACACATAAAGAAGACAAGGTCAATGTGATAGCCCGGGTATCAGAGCACCGCAGAACATAACAGAGTATAATACAGAAAGAGGACCAGGTCAATGTCACAGCACCTCAGAGTATAACGCATAAAGACGTGGTCGATGTCCGAGCACCTCAGACCGTAACACATAAAGCAGAGGTCGATGTCCGGCTTCACCCTCTGTGCTACCTGTCATGCATCTGTCGGAATGATTCACAATAGAATCCTCACAATAAAGGTCAGTGATTGGTGGAACACGGTCACGTGGGTGATGTGGTGTCACATGACCTTCAGGTGCGTTTCTGTGGCAACGACTGCGCTCTTTGACAGAGCCTGGTTTTGTGGCTTGGCTGGAATATGGAGTAGATGAGACAAATCACGGGGGCCACTCCATCCACGTGTAGAGGGGGGAGCCTAACCCTTACAGCGCAGAAATAATATAAAAAAAAACATGGTATTTTTCAATTTGAAATCATCGTAAAAAAGCTCTTTCTGCTTCATTTGAATACCTATGTTATGGGTCTACGACCATTACAAATATGTTCACTCTTACAGTGCGGGATCGACTTTAGTCGTCAGAATCTGACGTCTACAGACGTCAGATTCGGTCGACTAATGTCGATGCCGAGCGCTGCAATATTTTTACACAAAGCAAGAGAACAAAAGTTGCTTTAAATTTTAAATCAGCATAAATGTCTTAGTTAGTTGTTTCCGCTTCATTACCCATGTTATGGGTATACGGTCATTGGAAAAAAATGAAATGAATCGGGCTTCAGGCCACTTGTGCACATACAGGCTAAATTGGGCCAGGAGAACCTCCTGAAGATGATGAGATGAGTGAGATGACACTGCCCTCCACACACAGGATTCAAAATTCAAACCCTGGAGGCCGAGCACGCTGACTCTCGGTCACGGAGGCCCCCCACAATACTGAGTACGGTCATTGGAAATACTACGGTGATATTTATGTTTTCAACAGTTCACTTTTATCTCAAATGTTATGACTGCATGTGAAGTTTCCTGATCTGCAAATCTGCAGGATACCACGCTATGAAAAATATTTTATCATATCGTATCATAAAGAGTTTACCCTCTGAGTGCGGGGATCGACTTTAGACGTCAGATTCTCACGTCTAATGTCGGTCCAGAAGGGATTTAGCGTGACTGTAGTCGTTTTTATAATGTTTTATTAGCCCATTAAATGACTGTCAAGGGGAACGAAAAATGTATTTAAACATCACGATTTCCACAGGTTTTCCACATGTTTGGTCTCGAATTAAACGTATGTGAATAATTGTCACCCACATGAAGTTGTGGATCGCGAAAGTGAGGCACAACTTAATGTAATCGAGATAACTTAACCCTACTCCTGCTAAGGTAATATATTTAAATTTTCAACCACTTGAAGTTGTGTCTCGGTACCGCGATCCACAACTTCAAGTGGCTGAAAATTACTCATATTTGTTTTATTTGAAGCCATTTTTTTACAAACCTCACATACACACCTCTGGATAACATTTCATTCAAATCCGTTTGAACAAACAAACAAACAAACAAACAAACAAACAAACAAACAAACAAACAAACAAACAAACAAACAAACAAACAAACAAACAAACAAACAAACAAACAAACAAACAAACAAACAAACAAACAAACGAATGAACGAACAAACGAACGAACGAAAGAACGAACAAACGAACGAGCGAGCGAGCGAACGAACGAACGAACGAACGAACGAAAGGAACACAGACAGACAGACAGACAGACAGACAGACAGACAGACAGACAGACAGACAGACGAACGAACGAACGAACGAACGAACGAACGAACGAACGAACGAACGAACGAACGAACGAACGAACGAACGAACGAACGAACGAACGAACGAACGAACGAACGGACACACAGACAGACAGACAGACAGCCGAACGAACGAACGAACGAACGAACGATCGAACGAACGAACGGACGAACGAACGAACGAACGAGCGAGCGAACGAACGAGCGAACGAACGAACGAACGAACGAACGAACGAACGAACGAACGAACGAACGAACGAACGAACGAACGAACGAACGAACGAACGAACGAACGAACGAACGAACGAACGAACGAACGAACGAACGAACGAACGAAAAACACACAAACAAACAAACAAACAAACACACAAACAAACAAACAAACAAACAGACAAACTAACAAACACGACCAAAGACATTTACCTACCAGGCTGATGTAAATAATCAGAAAACAGCAGACGTCGAGTTAATGACATCACCAGAGACTTACCACTCCCTTCAAACGCGTAGCACGAGGTTAATTACCACTCCCTTCAACCACTCCCATCAAGCGTGAAGCACAATATGTCATTTTTAATATGTTTTCCTAGGAGGTTAAATCACTGTCATTAGGAATGAGTGTGTAAACATCTATATAGGAGGTTAAATCACTGTCATTAGGAATGAGTGTGTCAACATCTATATTTTCAAATATATGATTTCAAATTAAACAATATGAGTATTTTCCAAATACTTGGAAGTTGCGGGTCGCGTTGGCGAGACACAGCTTCAAGTGAGTGAAAATTAAAATGAGATATCTTGTCGTGTAAAGAGGGGTGTGTAATGTCTGCTGGTTGTGAGTTGGGTTATATATGAGGACAAACACCCCAATAATAAAGCTTGGTATATTTAATTACTTTCATTTCATTGAGAAATGAGGTGTTTTGATAAAAAGTATTCTTAGTTATTTATCAACATCAAATATTCATTAAGCGGCAAATCTTGGCGATAATAGAGTGGGTTATGTGGTGTGCTTTCCCTATTATTTACAAGCGTCTTTATTAAGAAACAATCTTTGACGGGTATATTTAATATACTTTTTTCTCACTTGAAGTACCAGTAAATGGTTTGCTCATATTTTGTTCTATATATTTATCAGCAAAATATTAATCAGGATATTTAAACAGATGTGGCACACTGGGAACATTACATCTGGCAAATGATAAAACAGATTTATTAAACGACCTAAAACATACAGCAACACCAGGGGCATGTAATCGTGGTATATATATTATAGCAATAACTGAATGTTTCTGTGTTAATGTAAACGTTGAGATAGAGAGGGTACGTTGCATCGAAATCATAGCAAATGATCACGTTCACTAGAAATGCACATATCCAAATGATAATTGTTATATCAAGCGATTCACGAAAAAAACATTGATTGACAATTATCGAGAGTAAATGTGTAACATACATCCTTCTGTATAATTAGTTTTGACGATTGACTTCGTCCAAACTATTGTTGTTGCTATTTTGAGTTTTGGTCAAAATTTTGCCACCCTATTTCTCCCTCAATCTTTATCCAATCATATTGAAATTTGACCTCAATATTTCCAGGGTACCCGAATAGGTTGCTATGACTTTTCTAAGCGATCCAACCAATAGCGTGCGAGTACTCCGGTTATACACTCATATATAGGGGCGGTTCCATTGATATATGGGGGCGGTCCCATTGGGGTACAATAAAATACCCTATATAGGACACCGCCTCGGGGCGGTTCCATTGGGGTACAATAAAATCCCCTACTGTCACCCGCTTGCCGAGACCTTGGAGAAATTCCATGGACAGAGATTGCATTATAAAATTTGAAAATAAAATATCACGGAAACGGTGCGTCTGAGGCAGAAAAGGAGTGAAATTTGGACCCGAAGGGTTAAATTACCATTCATAGGCCACTTTCCAAACATGATCCAAAAGGGCCGACAAAATAGAAAATGGCCGACAAAATTTAAAATGGCCGACAAGAAACAAAAAGTGGTCGATATGCATTTTTTTGGGGTGAAATCCAGTCAAATCAGGTAAAATCCCCCATTATCGCCCAGCCATGTTCTCTATTTCAACTGTCCAAACTCACTTCATGTTGCTTCAGCAACTGGCAATCTAGTTAATAAACTATTTTAGGTGAATTATCGGGATGGTGAAAACACGCGTAAGTTCTGACATTAATCCTGATCTTGCTTGATTGGTATTTATTACAATTTGCAACCACTTGAGGTTGTGCCTCGCTACCGCGATCCACAACCTCAACTGGTTGAAAATTAATGATATTTGTTTATTTAGAGGCCAAACATTTACAAATCTTGATGCTTAGACGCTAATTTAATTCCCAATAACAGTTATTTAATCGTTTAATAAAACGGATTAAAAACGACTACTTAATATACTGTGGTGTTCAGCAGGAAAGGGGTTGATACAATATCAAGACGAAAGCGGCATTGAGGAAAATTAGGAAGACGCATCATGCGGGAGGAGTAGTAGACTAATTTGAGGTTAGTTAGGCCGCTCTGTTTTATTTCTCTGTTTAGATCAGAACAAATCCAAAATCTAATGAAGGGGGGGGGGGTTAATAAGCGCGACGAAATTAAAAAACTTTTGACTTATTTTTCAAAAGTAGTTAATGAGGGCGACGAAAAGAAACAAGCAAAAAACAAAACATAACTTGAAAGATAATTAAAATAAACCGTTTTTTTCCTGAAATCGCCAAAAATTCAATGCGCGAGCTGGGCAGAAAAAAACACATGTTTTTTCTCGTAATACGCGGCCTAAGTGAAATGCGCACCCTTATCGAAAACAGAGAAAAAAAAATAGTGGCCTTATGGTCTCACCACAAAGTGAGAGAGTTACGATCTTTTTTATATATAAAGTGTGGCGATTTATAGCAGGCTTGTGGTTTAATAATACATGTATATCATTTTGATACCAATTCATCTAGATTGGGTACCTATTTCTTGCTTCAAAAACATTGAAATCGGGAAATATTGGTATAAAATGTAGTCCCTACGCTGGTAGTAACAAGGCATATGCTGCATTCGGAAATTCCCGTGTTTTGGCAACGCTCAGTGAAGATACTAGGACTTTATATTTGCATGTGAAAATAGAAAAAAATCCCCATGTTTAAGCACCCTTTTTTATTTTTTATATTGATTGAGTACGTCATGATGATTCAATAATATTTAGGTTTATCTACATTTTTTCACCAAAAAAAATACTGGGAGGCCCAAGCGTATGGGCCATAATACATTAAGTCTATGGGAGGGGTATTATGTGTGGTGAGACGTTATCGAAATGATGCAATCAGTAAATATGAGATCGGTAAGTGTAGTAAAAAGGATGCTGGATTACTATAAGTATAATTTCTTGTCATTAACCGGCTCTCCTACACGAGTTATCACCGGATGTAGTTATGATAATGATTGATTTGATATGAATGGCCTGTAGCATGGTAAGAACCGTCTACGGAGCCTCTAAAACGACATTTTTTTCGCAATATTATTTTGTTCCTTCAAAAAAACCACCCCTTTAGGGGTTCCGTAATTAACCTCATCAACAAGCTCGCTTTACCTGCACAGGCTTACATAAAAGTTTTCCTTACGCAAAAAATCACCAGGTGATACATGTACATGTAGCTATAAAAAATCCGCCATCGGTGACTGAGAGGTCATAAAACCTTAGTATAGTAGGACTATAGACGCTGCAGCAATGCTGGGTTATTGCTTAGCCGGCGTCGCGGACGGGGGGGCCAACATTAAACCAACATTAGGTAAACCCCTCAGCGTCTGTTATGAGTTTACATGAGTCGCTGTCCTAACTATTTACCTGCTATAGATTTAATACAATAGAAAATATCACCATCCATTAACATTATAACGATATATGACCCATACAAATTATATGAAATCAGGGTCTTTTCATTCACTGCTCACATCAAATGGAAAACGATGACTTCCCTGGTAAATGGTAGAAATGTTAGATGATACATGTGCCACAGTATAGACAGGCTGTGTACTGTTGTTTAACGGCTGTGATCACCATAGATTACCATAGGTGAATGCCATAAATCTCTGCCGGTTGCACGCGTCGGGCTGCTGTTAATCATGTTAATATTGTATTTTTATCGGTAAGAATGGATGTGGGAAATACTCCATTCACCAATAATTATTGCTCAATGCGTTTTTACGTCTCATGCGGACATCAGTTTGAAAAAGTTTGAAAATAAACAAAAGACTTACAATTAAAATGACCAATTAAATCATGTTATCCCAGTCTAACAGCCGGTTCTCAATGCCCATGCCTACTTCATTCATTTTTCCATAAATCATTCAGTTTCACAGAGCATCATAGCAATACTATTAGTTCGCATTAATATCAGTAGCTATTCAATAACACAAACATAGAATAAGTCGACGATTTTAACTACTTGGGACTCATACCAAACAAGGATCTAAATGGGAAACAACAGTTTAAAAATTACTATACCTGTCGTAGAGCCCGGACATGATTCATTTTTCGACTATTTTATCTTTGATTTTAACACAATATATATATCTTTATATATCTTTATTTATTTCAGTGACATACATAGTACAATGTCCAGCCAAAAATGGCTTACAAGTCACACTAAATACAAAAATATATCAGGGGGTGTTGGTGACAGTGTGGCCCGACAAGCACGAGATGTCCGGTCGACGCCGACTCAATGCTGGCCCAACGTCTACGACGTTGACCCACCACCAAGCCAGCCCCGACCAAACACCCCTGCCTGACGGGAAAAGCGGCTCAGTTTTACATAATCATCCACACTGAGGTGGGACCATCTATAGCCCACCAGCTCAGTGTAGATGACCTAATAAATCTGTTTACATATTTCAATGATCATATGTCAATTTCAATCATTACAATAATTACAATACTTATAAACACTATTGTCATAAATGCATGATATCTATCTCAAAACAACACGAGTAATTTATAATCGGACTAATTTCGATTTTCTCTCTTTCCATGCAGCCTCCACAAATTTTGACAGAGGTTTCCAAAAATGTATAACTAAAAATAAAAATTTGTCAACATTATCTAGTTCTAAAAAATTGTGCTTGTTTTCAGTCACAGTTTGAAAAAGCGTTGTTCTAAAATTGCCATATAGGGAGCATATAAATACAAAGTGAATTTTGTCTTCTGTTTCAGAAAGGTCACACATATTACACAAACGTTCTTCAACTCGTAAACTTCTGAATGTTTTGTTACAAGATCTCGTAATCTTGCATAACGTCCAGTTTCTGAAACTATAGGTAAAATGCCTGTGATCAATTGAATTAATAAAAAAATTCTTGGTTTTGAAATATGTTGTTAAGCGTGGCTAGAAACAATTAGTGTGGTTTGAAATGTGATATATCTACGTAATTTGGGTTTGTTTCGCATATCAATCAACCAGGTTTTTCCCATCAGTTTAAATAATTTTGACTTTATGTCATTCAAATCATAACAATTAGTTTTCCATAAACTTTCGGACTAGCAATTGTTTACAGTTACTGCACCAATTGTTTTTATTTGTCATTGATAGATCAATATCTCGTTGAAGAACATGTCTGGTTATACTGGTATTAGGTAATTTCATCATTCTATTCCAGAATCTAAAAGTACTGAAATAATGTCTATATTTGACAGCAATCCAGCCCATTTCACCATATAAAGCAGGCAAAGGTGTGAATTTATGTACCCCTAAACAATATCCATTTTTTCAGTCTGTAAAATTGTTGTAATAAGTATTATTTTAAGACAAGCAACATAAGGGATATCCTTTTCACTGATATAATTTTTCTTACAGTATTACATAATAACGTTTCGCTTCTTTATTTTGTTTGTTTCGTTTGATATCTATCAGCTGGTGAAATAAATAAGCATTCTTGTTTTTATCCACACAAAACAGTGCTAGCCATGTGGCTTTATAACGAGCCTACAGGGCGGTGGGGGTGGGGAGATCCGCCAGTGCACAATGAGATAATTATGTAAACGTGAATTTTGTACCAATGTACTAAGTATTACAACTTCTCCAAAATGTCAACTAAAAGAATACTTCTAGCATACCATCTCTAATTGAAAGAATATATTAACACTTTAGCAAGATAACTAAGTGTATGTTGGACAAAGATCATTGTAAATTGTGTACTGCAGCTGAGAGAAATGGCTAACATGAATCCATACCCTGATGAGTTAATTAATTTAATTTTTCAGCTACTTGAAGTTGTGTCTCGCTACCGCGACCCACAAGTGGCCGAAAATTACTCCGATTTGTTTAATTTGAGCACAAATATGAGCATTCCCAATGTCAGTGATTTGGTCGACTGATAAAACAGGTTGAAAACGACAATAGTCGTGATCAGCAGGAAAAGGGTTAAACTATGGTTAACACAATACCCTCGATACATCAAACATCTGATAAAAGGAGAATCCCCCAGCGTGACATCACAATACCATGTGGTCTGTTTATGGTGATTGTTGAGATCAGCTGGCCTCAGCATAGCTTAAAGGCAGTAACTACTCACTTATAAAGTAAGTAGCTACTGCCTTTTGGTTTCGCTCTGCACAAATGGTATATTCCAGTTGGCATGAGTTTCGAGCCAGACTTTTTTTTAATGTGTGATGCATTACCTTACCGAAAAAAACTTCGGTTTAATTTTTTCTAACATTTATAAATGTATTTTTACCCGTTTATTGCGGCCACACCTAAACATGTTACGGCAATATTCACATCCTGATAATTGAGCTGTATAAAATAGTATTACACTTGGTTGGTGGCTGGACATGTGTTTTCTCCTTTTTGTCAGTCAGCCCCCACCACTAAAAACGCTTTCTTAAGATTGTTCCATTTATGCAGTTGTTAAAAGAGAGAGAATTTTTAAGTTTTGTAAACATAATTTTGATAATCAGCGCGATCGTTGCTTACGCTACCGGTGACCAAGCTGAGGGTACCCCAGAAATAAAAACACGTTGTTGTCGCCCAGATGAATTAGAGTTTAAACATTTTAGTAGACTATCATGAAAATCATAATAATAACCTTTTTAAAAGTAATCAATTACGTTGAATGGTGGCAGGAGCTTTATTTAAATAAAAATAGAGTACATCAATTTTACCATTGTTATCAAAAGTATGTTGCGTTTGATCATTGATCTGTTTTTAAGAAATTTGTGTTGGAAATCATAAATACATCTCCTAATAAGGTCAATTATACACCTATATATACATCTCTGGGCAACATTATTCGGTCTGTAATTACATACACTAGAGTTCCCTCAATTACATAAACATTAGCTTTAAGCCAGTCAGACGGATGAACACCTTCACTTAATGGTCTATTAATAAGAGAAGTAATAGACGCAGCAAGATAATTAGAAAAATGGAACCAAATGGCACCCAAAAATACTTTTATAAAAACACTTTCCGAACAAAATAGTGGACGATTTACTTGACAATATTAATGAAAGAAAGATGAATCCTATTTGTTGTTTTGATCTCAAAACATTTGATGCCATTAATCATGGTTTAGCTTTTGTTAAAGCTTCAAAAGTATGGCGCTGAAAACAATTGTTATGGTTTACTGCCTATTTATCTGAGATCTGATCAGCTGTCACCGTTGATGGTTAAATATCTTCTTTTACATATATTTATACTAGATTTTCCCAAGGATCAGTACTAGGTCCACTACAGTTTTTAATTTTTGTTAGTGACTTATCAACTTGCTTGAGGAATACATTTATAAATATTTAGGCGGATTTGTCGTCATTTATATTTGTGGTATGTATTTACCAATGCTATAATTACAGCTGCTATTGTATTATAATCACGTCATCAGTTAATACATTGAAATAACACGTAGCCTACTGAATATAACTGCACAAATTCGCATAGACACGCTCGCAAATTTAAAAAACTCAAACCTCTTGTTAGCAGCTTTGGTCTCACCATTTTTTTACATATGCTGGCCATATGCAGCCGATCCTATGAATTTCAGGGGCATTTTGAACCTTGCTTGAAGTGTATATATGGGTGCTACTCAAAGAGTGTATATATGGGTGCTTCTCATAAAGTGCATCTATGGGTTCACTCAAAAGGTGCATACATCAGAGCTTCCCATCCACTGTATATATACGAGTGTTTCTCGAAAAGTATATATATGGATGCTTCTCGAAATGTGTATATACTGGTATTTCTCAAAAAGAGCATATAATAGATGTTTCTCAAAAAGCGCATAATTATATGGATGATTTTGAAAAAGAATATAGGTGCTTCTCAAAAAGCGCAAAATTATCTGGGTTCTTCTCAAAAATGCGCAAATATTGGTGCTCTACAAAAGCGCATACATGGGTCCTTCGTTTCATTTCACGTCAGATCGTTTCGTAAACTGGCATACTTAAATCACTGAGCTTAAAGGTGATCTATCACCCCTTATATAGTATGAATAATTTTGTGACAAATAAATCAAAGTTGCCACAAGATGGGGCACAAGTGTTCCCTGATATGGGGTGATTGGCTATCATGTGACCCTCTGAGAGGGTCACATGATAGCCAATCACCCCATATAAGGACATAATTATTCATACCATATAAGGGGTGATAGATCACCTTTAAAATGGTAACAAAATACAAATTAAACGTTCTTGGTAGGTAGCACAAGCGTAACTATGTAGCGCACCATAAGATTAGGGGTGTGATTCTTAATAATTATACATTTAGGAAACCTCGGAGACCAATGGTATTTTTCAATTTGAAATCATCATAAATGTCTTATTTGGCTCTTTCCGCTTCATTTGAATACACATGATATGGGTCTGAGGCCATTAGTGAGATTTTTGCTCTTACAGAGCGGGGATCGACTTTAGACGTCATAATCTGACGTCTACATTTTATTGATATTTTTTATATTTTAACCTCAGTTTGTCAGTTTATGAAATGGTATTTTTTATTCTTAGTTTAACGTGATATTTATATACATCTTACGGATTAATGCACTGTGAAGAGGAAATGTGCTCTAATCTGCGAAGTACCTATAATTATATGCGCTTTTTCAGACGTGCTGGAAGGGATAAGAACACGGTTCCCTGATTTAGTCCTATAATTTACAAAAACTGTAGAGTGATTTATAAATTATTTGTGAAGATACCAACCAACACAGAAGTCCCCAGCAAAAAGCAAGATATGGCGTAATGCTGGTCCAGCGTCGTAGACGGTTTGCCAGCATTATGCCAGCATTAGTTCAACGTATTGTGTTTTCTGTGTTGTGGAGATGGTCACATGGGTAGTAGAAGATTGTATCTACGACTTCATAACGTTGCACTTACCCTCCCTTGCTACCACGGTGAATGATGCGAATATCCTTCCAGTTATTTTTTCAGACGTCGGTTTTTAATTATCAAGAATCCACATGTCTTGAAATAGGAAATATTAATGTTTTTAATCAATGATATCTCCTTATTACGGTGACAGATGTAGATGTAATTATGCTTGAGCGCCTAACATAACGTTGACGCGGGTTACCGTCCTGGGGCCTTATGCACCACTGCGGCGTTTAACGTCCGGCGTTTGTACCCAAACGCTGGCGTGGATGGGGCGTTGAAACCTCGGTCGTTCTAACGCCTCATGCAGAGTTGATGGTCGGTTTTACGCTGCATCCACGCTGCAGCGTTTTACAGTGCTGTGCAAATTAATTGGGACAACCGTGAATTACGACGTCATTTTGAGCATTTTTAACTAGGGACACCCTTGCTTAACATCAAAATGTATATTATTTCTAAAGAATAATATCAACTTTTCTGCAACTTAGTTGGTCGTGGGGTGTACGTTGACGTAACGTTATCTATTAATATTTAATTATGACATCATAATTAATGCACCAATGAGTTGTATATCTGCATGGTACCAAATTTAAGGAAATACTGTATTAGTTATTTAGTTTTATTAATCACACAAACTCCCTCACACTTGCCTATGGAGGTGGACCGTAAACCCGCTTTATTGCACTTATGAAGCACTAATTAGGACCAAGACTTTCTAGCATCAACTAGTTTCGTTCTGAATGACAACCATCGAATTCCCATCCCCGATTGGAGAAGTCAGGTTCCACCTGATGACATGATTGCCTGCCTTCATAGGAAACCTGTAGGAATGATCTTTTGACGTGCTCAAACAGAGCTGCCTGTGTAAGGTATGTTGAGCGTGATCCCTGTGTGGAAAGCTGCTGGCTTACTTCTTTAACAGTTGCTTCATGTTGACAGCCTCTGACTTAATGCACAATCTTGTTCTGTTGTACAGCACAGAGTTTTCAGCATGTGGACACTTCCAATATTAGCTTTGACAGACAACACCTGACTACAGCAAGATAAATGATCCCTCTTATTTTTTGCTAATCTCTCTTTGGAATTGGTGTACTCCCAGTTGGAGCAATTTGGGCGGGGGGGGGATGATGCAATGGTTATATAGCGGTCTGCTTGAAAAGTCAGGAGATCGTGGGATCGTCCCCCGCTCTGGCATTCAGGTTTCAAACAAGCGCATATTTCTTCCCCGCTCACTCGCAAAGATCACTCGTGAGTATTGCATGGAGCACAGGATCCTCCATTACTGAGACGTAGCGTGCTCGGCCTCAGACCGCCAGGGCTCGAATCCTGTGTCTGGAGAGCAGTGTCATCTTATTCATCTCATCATGCGCAGAACTGAACTGAACTGAACAGAACTGAACGTACGATGTTAATTAAAGCAGCCATATGGAGAACATGCACTAAGCATAAGCAGACCAAGCTCAGCAAGGAATGGTGAAACGATTATTTTCTTATCGAGAAAATGTGACATCTTTCCATTATTTCGGGACTGAGTAAATAACTGGGTAAGAAGTGTAGCATTTTGCATCATGATCCCTATCTTCTCGGAATTGTGCTTGGTAAATTATTTCATGCTCAAACTATTCATGTAGATCACATCCAATCTCTTTGACTGTAACTTCGTGCTCCCATAACATCACAGTGTCAATTACTACATGGGCAGCATCCAATAATAAACTTCTATGATCTATGAGTACTATCATTAAACGTCAATGACAAAGTGTCGTTCTAGGCTTATAGATATTCTTTGTGATTTACATCTGATGAGTTACGATGGCTGTGTACACTTTGAAATTCATTAATGAATATTCCAGAATCAGGTGCAGCCAGTATGTACAATGCCATAGAATCAGTATCGTCATACAGATCTGATAAGCCACCATCACCAGCTTGTATAACTGCCTATTGCTGTGTTTATGAGACTGATCATTGGTCAGCAAAGACAATGTTGAAACTAGACCGTTGGACAACGAAAATATCAGAGTGTACAGAAAGCCACATCACTAAATCATTTACATGAACAGGTAACCATCTGGGGAAATTGGTGTGGTCAAACGCTAAGAACCTACGATACAATTCATCCAAGGCATAGAGCTTAAAATCGCCATCTCTCAGAGAGTGCACAAACGACAAATAAGTATTTCTAGCTCTATAATAAGTGAACAGTACTTAAACATATACATCCCTCCCTCGACTGATTGTCAAATCATACCCTGTGACTATCTGTGTAATAGATAGAATATGCTCCTTGCTGAAGGAGATATAGGGCCACCAATGAAACTTGATGATCATACCGAGTGCGCTTAATATGTTGGGCATCTCGCGTTGATACAGCTCTGCCAGAGGGGAACATCCAAGCCTCAGACATCACCCACTCCCATCCAGAGCCACAGATTTAATGAGCTCTATCTTCAATATGAAGTCCGCCCATCAAAATAACGTACGTGACGTCACCAAGGATTGAAGAAAATTGAATAGATTTGTCAGCAAAGAGAGGTAAATTGCCTATTTCTGTTCGAGGTTTCAGGGAGCTTCAATCTTTCATCCGAGAATGATAACCTGACCAGGTTGTCAAAACGTTGTTATCAATCTCTTCTTTAGTTAGGAGTTCACAAACGTGCTTTATCCAAACTGTTTATGTTATCTCAGACCAGGAATACTGTAATGTGAAGGCCTTACCACATTACCATCCTCAATCTTTGGCATAAACAAATCCATACGGCCGAGATTACCAGGCAGTACGATGACGAAGACGATCATACGATAAGTGGTTGGGGGCTTTCATGCTCTCTACTGTGGCGTATTTGGACAGTGAACTGAGAGGGAGAGCCATATTTAATTGTATTGTACATCATCACTTGACCAACAACACAGGCTACTTTAGATCGCTGGCGCATAACATTATCAAGTTCTAAAATTGTTTTAAAACTACAGATTTATTCAGCTTTTCAAACATCTACCAATGAGAAAAACAGTAATAGGCAAATTTTAAAAGATTTTGACCTTGATGTTGTTATTTGAGCTTGACATTTCAACTTTTGATCGAGAATGACGTTATAATCTTCATCCTCGACCTCAAATACCCTTGAAAAGAGGTATTACATGTGGTTATGTGATGATTAGTTAAAAAGTTAGCATGCGTAAGGCATTACAGTGGCGGCCGTAAAGCGATCATAATTTACTAAGGATAATTATTTAACGCAATCTCGTTGGAAAATTGATCCATTCTACGGCGGCAGCAAAAGAAAAGGCTCTCTCCAAACATTTGTGTGTATCTTTTGGCACAGCCACTACCCTTTCCTTCAGATTGGAGATTGCGAGCTGCTATGTAGAGAGTTAATAAGTCTGTGATATATTGAGGAGCTTTTCAACTAGGAGCAAGATGCCCAACAGTCCGTATCAAAATAATTAGATGCCCACCAACCCGTATAACAATACCCACTGGCCCGTATCACAATTATCAGATGCCCACCAGTCTGTACCACAGTCAATATATGCCCACCAGCCCGTATCACAATCATTAGATGCCCACCAGCCCGTATCACAATCATCAGATGCCCACTAACCCGTATCACAATCATCAGATGCCCACAAGCCCGTATCACAATCATTAGATGCCCACCAGCCCGTATCACAATTATTATTAGATACCAACCTCACAATACCCACCAACCCGTATCACAATCATTAGATGCCCACCGGCCCGTATCACAGTCTTTAGATGCCCACCAGCCCATATCACAATCATTAGATGCCCACCAGCCCGTATCACAATCAATAGATGCCCACCAGCCCGTATCACAATACCACCGGCCCGTATCACAATGCCCACCGGTGCGTTTCATCTAATACATATCACAATCATTAAATGCCCAACAGCCAGTATCACAATCATTAGATGCCCACCAGCCCGTATTACATTCATTAGATGCCCACCAGAAACGTATCACAATACCTACCAGCCCATATCACACTTATTAGATGCCCACCAGACCGTATCACAATACCTACCAGCCCATATCACAATTATTAGATGCCCACCAGCCCGTATCACAATACCACCGGCCCGTATCACAATGCCCACCGGTGCGTTTCATCTAATACATATCACAATCACTAAATGCCCAACAGCCAGTATCACAATCATTAGATGCCCACCAGCCCGTATTACATTCATTAGATGCCCACCAGAAACGTATCACAATACCTACCAGCCCATATCACACTTATTAGATGCCCACCAGACCGTATCACAATACCTACCAGCCCATATCACAATCATTAGATGCCCACCAGTCCGTATAGCAATTATTAGATACCCACCAGACCGTATCACAATCATAAGATGCCCACCTGCCCGTATTACAATTATCAGACGCCCACCAGCCCGTATTATTAGATGCCCACCAGCCCGTATCACAATCATTAGATGCCCACCAGCCCGTATCACAATCATTAGATGCCCACCAGACCGTATCACTATCCCCACCAGACCGTATCACAATTATTAGGTGCCCACCAGCCCGTATCACAATACCCACTGGCCCGTATCACAATACCCACTGGCCCGTATCACAATACCCACTGGTCCGTATCATCTCATACGTATCACAATCATTAGATGCCTACCACCCGTATCACAATCATTTGATGCCCACCAACCCGTATCACAATCATTAGATGTCCACCGGCCCGTATCACAATACCCACCGGCCCGTATCATCTCATACGTATCACAATCATTAGATGCCTACTGGCCCGTATCACAATCATTAGATGTCCACCGGCCCGTATCACAATACCCACCGGCCCGTATCACAATACCCAACGGCCCGTATCATCTCATACGTATCACAATCATTAGATGCCTACCAGCCCGTATCACAATCATTAGATGTCCACCGGCCCGTATCACAATACCCACCGGCCCGTATCACAATACCCAACGGCCCGTATCATCTCATACGTATCACAATCATTAGATGCCTACTGGCCCGTATCACAATCATTAGATGCCCACCAACCCGTATCACAATCATTAGATGCCCACCAACCCGTATCACAATCATTAGATGCCCACCAACCCGTATCACAATCATTAGATGCCCACCAACCCGTATCACAATCATTAGATGCCCACCAACCCGTATCACAATCATTTGATGCCCACCAACCCGTATCACAATCATTAGATGTCCACCGGCCCGTATCACAATACCCACCGGCCCGTATCATCTCATACGTATCACAATCATTAGATGCCTACTGGCCCGTATCACAATCATTAGATGTCCACCGGCCCGTATCACAATACCCACCGGCCCGTATCACAATACCCAACGGCCCGTATCATCTCATACGTATCACAATCATTAGATGCCTACCAGCCCGTATCACAATCATTAGATGTCCACCGGCCCGTATCACAATACCCACCGGCCCGTATCACAATACCCAACGGCCCGTATCATCTCATACGTATCACAATCATTAGATGCCTACTGGCCCGTATCACAATCATTAGATGCCCACCAACCCGTATCACAATCATTAGATGCCCACCAACCCGTATCACAATCATTAGATGCCCACCAACCCGTATCACAAGCATTAGATGCCAACCAGACCATATCACAATCATTCACGAGATGACTTCATTTTTCTCCGGCCTATTTTTTATCGCTTCCCTGTGGAGATCACAAATGAATAGTCCTGACAAAACAACTCTACAGATAGCGACGACATCATAAGCTGCAATTTGAGGATGGGTGATATCAGAAGAGCCTGGTGACTCCTCTTATTACTTCCACTGCTGCGTTTAATAGAGTGTGCCCTCGTGGATGATACAGGTCTTACCATGGCTGCTATGGTTGCCATGGCTACTGGCCTGATGAACGATATAGTGCAGTGGGTAAGCCCCTCAAAAGGTGGAAGACGTTCCTCAGCTGGATACAAGTGCAAAATTTGGTACAGAACATACTAGAAGCAATTCTGGTCTCAATCCCTAAAATTTCGGACCGGAACCTCGTGGTTTGAGCAAATTCAAAATGGCCGCTATTTTGAATGGCCGGCACAGAGACATTGAAAATGTTAGAACTTTTTAAATTTTAAATAAAAGTCACAGTGCTTCATATATACCTCATTCTGTAGTATTTTTGCGTCACGAATCAGCTGAGGTGAAATGTTATAAGTTTGAAGGTAAAGGTCACCTTTTCAAAGGCAACAAGAGTTAAAAGCATACCATGTGAACACCCAAAAAGGCACGCCTTGAAGTTATCAGGGTGACAATTTGACGAAAAAAAGATTGAAAATGGCCGTCATGACCCAGATATTCTTTCGAACTTTCTGAAAAATTGATACAAATTAACTTTATTAACCCTTATCCAGCTAAATTAAATAATATACATGTTCAGCCACTTTGAGTTGTGGCTCGGTTCCGCGACCCTCAACTTAAAGTGGCTGAAAATTACTCTTATTTCTTTAATTTGAGCACAAACATTTGCAAATCATGATGTTTAGACACACATTTCATTTTCAATAACAGTGATTTGATCGACTAATAAAACATATTAAAAATGGCAATAGTCGTGATCAGCAGGATAAGTGTTGATAACTCGGCGGTGGGATCCAGGCGGATGTGCTGTGGTCATTGTGCGGGTATGGTAACACACACCTGTGGGGTCTTAATGGGAAGGGGGATGTAGCAAGATGCTGAAAAGCGAGTTCCATTTGGTTATTAGAATCCATCTACAGACAGGGAGTGTTTTTTAATCCGGTGACGGTGAATCAACCATCTAACCTCCACAACACGTGGGAGGTACAGTACAAACTGTAGATACCGGGATGCCTTGGAGTAGTTTTATTCCGGTTTGGACAAGTTCCGGTTTGGACAGGGTTTTTGCTTTTGGACAAGAACTAGCAACTGGGCAGAATTACATGGTTGTCTATTATTTGATGTGTAACTATCACTCTGTTGCAGATAAAAGTCCTTACGTTTCATTATTGCAGATACTGCTCTGACACCTACACCATATAGTGCAATTGTGTCGGCTGTGATTTTGTGTTGTAATCATTTATCAATTTTATTTTGGTTTTAATATCAATATTTTTTCTAGCACGCTTTTTAGGTGGTTAAGACATGTTGATTCTACGAATCAAAGAAACATACTGATCTATCTGTCTTTATTGCGGTTTTTATAAGAATTGCCTTTTTAGCACATAACGTAATACAACAGTACATTTAATTGTGTGTCACATATTTCACCATTTTCAATCATCAGAACCAATATCCCTCTACTAGCGTCAGCTGTTGGCTCTGATTGATTCAACTTTAGAATGGCTTCTAACAAAGGCTTCAGCCCGTTGGGCGGGGGCCCTAGGGTGGTGGTTAGCACCGCTGCCTTTCACGCCAGAGTTCGGGGTTCGGTTCCCGGTCTCGGCGGTTTGAAAGAAACAAAAAATGTTTCTTCCCCATCCACGTGTGAAAGTCAGTATTGTGGGGAGCCTCCGTGTCCGAGAGGTAGCGTGCTCGGCCTCAGACCGCCAGGGCTCGAATTTCGAATCCTGTGTTTGGAGGACAGTGTCATCTCAATCATCTCACCATCCTCAGGAGGTTCTCCTGGCCCAGTTTAGCCTATATGTGCACAAAGGTGGCCTAAAGCCCGATTCATTCCATTTTCAGCCCGTTTAAATATCAAAGCAATAGGAGAAGCTGTGCTTTCGATAATGAGTTAATCATGTAGCCGGGTGGTCGACTCGTTAGCCAGAGTAGTAATTACTCCAGTCTGCCATACACACACCCGGCTACAATCATATTGCAGCAGTTTTTTTTAACTGTTTCATTTTGGATGACGACAACACACGTTTGTTTGGTAACTTTTATATATTTTGTGGAATGTATGACGCTGGATTACATTCTCTGATACTGTATAATTATTTCGTCTAATACAATTAAACCTCGACTGAGAATCAAAAATAATATTGGAATAATTCAGCAATGATAGAATAAATTAAAAATTCCTATATTGTTTACCTATCGGGAATTCTTTTAGATTTTAGCGTATTACATTAAGTATCACAAACAGAATAAATTTAACCATAAAACACAGTCTTATTTTCGTGAGAATTATTTATGTTTAATCCACTGATATGTTTATGACTTGATACGAACTTTTAATATTTTTTTAGTCAATGATTCTGTTACAATATTGTATCAACCAATTATTTTAATAATCCATTATGTTGTTAAACTATCTTACCAAATTCCAAGTAAACGTGTTGACAATTTATCCAACTCGAAAGTGATTAACAACACTAACTTTGCACATTTCCCGTTGCATAACAAGCAGGATGTCACGTCACTTAGCCGACCCCTGTTTAACACTGAGTGCACTACGTGAAAAAAATCGCTTCCGGTTTGGACAGGTAAAATACAATACAATTTATGCATTTGAGTAAAATAATGAGTCCGGTATTCGGAGTAGACAGAAAAAGGTTAATTAGTTTCGTTTGAGTGTAATTAACTCGGGACCAAATAATTGTTACGGTATAGACAGGATTCCGGTTTGTACAGGGTCCGGTATGTACAGGTTTCACTGTATATACGCATAGAGTTAATAATTTATTATATACGGTAGTAAACAATATTATTTTTGTTGAATTTGACTATAGAAATGGTTAGATGTGCATAAATGTGCGACATATTATGCGACAATGTTCACCTTTGTGCTGTTCGTGCCGTATATATACAGTTTCAAGCAATATAAATATATATCTATTTTTTGTCTGATGTTATGATAGTAGATTACTGGTTGTAAAAGTGAAGACATTTTAATAAAATAAGCAGGTAAATTGTTATTTATCAGGTCAAAACAAAACGGTAACAGTTGAAGCCTAAACAAACTGTCAATTTTAAACTCATTTAGCTACTTAAAGAGGGGCTCGCTGTGCGAGAGGTAACCACTCGAGCATATGATTCGCATGGCTTTCTTCTGCAATTTTATAATTATTTCCTGGTCGAGACCCCAGCACTTAAGACCATAAATTAAATGTGGTTTATTCAGCCCATCATGTATGGTTAAAATAATCTCAGTAGAAACAATGTGTTTAGGTCGCTACATAATTCCTATAATATTTCAAATTTTAGAAGCTATTTTGTTTATGTGTGAATATGAATTTTAAATGATTGTGTATGGTTACTCCAGACAAATTTAATTCGTCAGCAGATTCTATTTTGCTATTCTCAATCTCTATTCTAGGTAGGTCCATATATTGATTTGTTTTGAAGCATATGAAATACCATGAATTTGGATTTTTTAATGTTTATTGATAATTTGTACAACTTTAACCAGGTTGAAATTTTTGTTAATTCTAAATTTAGGTTTTTGGAAGTATATGCGGAGTATAAAGTAGTATCATCAGCATAAATAATCATCTTAAACAGTTTACTGGCATTGCATAAATCATTAATATATATGATAAATAAAAGAGGGCCCAATATAGACCCTTGAGGTACACCAGTGGATGGGTATGATACATATCGGAATTAGTTTATCATAAGACACGTACTGGGTTCTATTTTGTAAATAGTTTTTAAAAAGTTTTAACTCTACTGACTTTATACCATAATAATTTAATTTTTGAAGTAAAATAACGTGGTCAATAGTGTCGAATGCCTTTGAGAGATCTATTTTGCCTTTATCGAGGTCCTGAGTGATTAATCGATGCTAATTCAAAAAAATGACCAGCCCTAAAGCCATACTGACTGTCATATAAAAGTTTATATTCATTTAAATATGTACTTAATTGTTTGCAATTTATTTTTTCCAAAATTGTAGATATTGAGGAAAGGAGTGAGATTGGACGGTAGTTTGATATATCATTCAAAGACCCTTTGTTATGGATTGGTATTACCTTCGCTGCCTTTAGTTTTTCTGGGAGTATAACGTAACCGGTATTCAAAGACCGATTAATGATACATGTGAGAGCTGCTGTTATTTCTGTTTTAGTTGCTTTTATTAATGCCATAGAAAGATGGACAAGATGGAGAAGATTTATAGATGATGTGATTTGCATCTTCGAAGAGGACCAAGAAATGAACGTAGATAAATTATCGGATATATCTAACTCAATAAACCCCCACATCCAATTCACAATAGAGGATACGGGCGGTTTGAACACTAACTTCTTATATACAAACATCCAAATCCAGAACAATTCGTTTATCATCACCCCGTACGTTAAACCAACGGATAAGAGATTGTACGTCCTTAGTGACAGTTGTCACCCGACACACCAAAACACCAGCATCGCATACAGCCAAAGCCTCAGACTTAGACGTATCTGCACCCGCACAGAGGACTATAACACTCACACTGATCTACTCAAATCAGCCCTCGAACGAAGAGGATACACGGCACCAAATATAGACACTGCAATAGAGAAGGCACGCTGTCTTAACAGAAGCGACCTGATCCAACCATCATCCGCCCGGAACAATCCGGACGACCACAAAACTCTATATTTTGTTACAACTTTCCATCCAGGCCTCAAAAACATCAGGAACATTGTTATAAAACGTACATCACCGCTAGACCCAGAACTCAAAGTAACAATATCACTCACAAAATGCCAGAATCTGGGAGACATCCTCGTCAGAGCTAAGCTCCCATGTACAAAAACACAGGAAGCTAAGAAATAAGACCTTCGTATTCATCCGGCAACAGATGACCTGCGTAAGCTGTCATCCGCTTTCATCCGGCAAAGCCCTCCTAACATATACACGCAAACCCATATCAACTACACCTAGATTCGTCTGGAATTGTAAACAGATACACAATAAATTTGTCAGATTCTGTAACATATGCCAACAACCAGAAATCTACAAGTTATGCTCTCCTCATGACTTTATCAAATCGTCGCGCAACGGCACTGCAAACACAAGGCCACACCCACACACCAGGGATATATTAAATATTACTATATACCCGGTATGGGCCTCACACACAATAACAATTTCCTGCACAGAATGCTCATATAAAGTGACAAACCAGATTAACCGTATGCCAGAAACGGTCTCTTACGAGATTAAAGCAACAATCCACGCCCTTAAACTTCTTCGGTACAGAAGTACACACAATACCATCACCCCGCACTGTAATTTCTGTGAGAAGTTTGGCACACAGAACCTCACACACAATTCCAAAACAATCTATGGTTCAACACCGGATTGCAGTAGAAAAGACGTTATTTATGCGATAATCTGCAAATTCTGTAATAAACCATACATCGGACAAACCAGTCATAAACTAAAACTACGACTGCAGCAACACATCAGAGACATAAAAAACAATAAAGACAACAGCTCAGTGGCCAAACACTTCAATGATACATGCAATGCACATTCCTGGCATTTTTGTATTCTCGACAGAGAAGTGGACAAGAGTAAACGTCTGGCGAAAGAAATGTCGTGGATATTCCTCTTACAAACGGAAAACCCCGAGATAGGGCTGAATATACCCTGTGAAGCTCACAGCAAAACTTGCAGATAACACATCGTATATAAAGTAGTCTAAAACAGACTAGAAACTGTACACACACATCCGGCCGGACGCAACAGGATGTCATCTGACAGGACCGCCCGGATGCCCCCAATCCGCCCGGCTGATGGACACCCCCCTCCCTAAACCACATCACATCCCTTTACACCCCTATACCCCGGTGGGAGATGAACTCATCCCGTTATCCACCAATCATCAAACAGCTTTCCCAATATGGACTTACCCAAAAGACAACCTTTAAAAGTGGCAAGACACACCGGACACCAGCCATACACTCACTTTTCCTCTTCTAGTACGTTATCACACAATATGCAGTCATCAAAACTCAAGTGCCCCCACTGTGACAAAGCGATATGCAAGACAAATATGCCTCGACATCTGAGAGAGATACATGATGTAACGCTCACCAGAGTCACCTGCAAATTCTGCAATATGACCATTAAAAGGCAGCAGAATCATATGCGCCACATATACCGATGTCATTATGAAACAGACGATTTCCCCACTCACACACCTATCGCAGCTTTGGGGGCACCTACGCATGAAATGACATCAGAAGAGGAAACCACAAAACAAAACTACAAGATACCCAAACTAACCCTAAAGCAGGATCTGACATCCAAGCCTATGCCCTCTCCCAAAAAACAACATAGAGAAACACTCGCGCAGATAGAAGCCCGAAATCAACCGAGCGAAGACCAGCAAGTTGCCCGCCTGTTTGAGGATATACTAAACTCAACAAGCGATAATGGCACGGATGAGTCCGCTCATCCGCTGCTGGAAGAATCACGCGCTCTCATCTCCTTCCTTGACAACTGCCCCACACCAACACAAGATAAGCCACCAACCGCCCGGATGCTGATAGCAGAACCACAACGAAGACAAGTGTACCATCCGCACACAGAGCCCATCTCACCCATCCACACCGGAATTAAATCTATACAGACAACACCAGCCACAGACAATCTATCAGATTCCAGCAGCCAGACCACATCAACCAAACTAAAACACAGAGGGGTAGATCCACACAAGACCCCACGTACAGCCCTGAGAGAATTTTTAAATACAAAAGATACAGCCACAGCCCCATCCACTCCTCACACCAAGAACAGTAGAACCCATACATCACAGCCTAAAAACACAGACAACACATGCCAGACAGACCCAGAGACCGACACCACATCATCCACCAAAAAGATCGACATCCAGACATACAGAAACCACACTCACGCCATCAAAGTACAAATTGGAGATATATCTATAGAAGCCAGTGACATTTCAGGAGATTACAGAACAACAGCGAGCTTTCTCACATCACATATTCTCAGCACCATCGCCACCAGAGCGGAGCTAGTTCCATCAAGCTCCGCCCGGATACCAACCCCTAACTCCGCACCGGACGCAGAGCACTAGTAACAACACCCTTTTGGATAACCCCCGAAGAAACACTGACAATTACCCCTTTCATTGAAGCACTATAAATCCATTTTTCACCACTAGCGTAAAATCACTTTTTAACCAAGCAGTAATTATACCTTTTGGACTCTAAATACCATTTACACATTTTCGGTGCCGTATCAAGAACTCTTGTTTAATAACCGAATTAGTAGCAGAGAAGCATAATGAACACTGAAGAAGAAAAATGAACATTTAATATGTGACTTATTTAACATACATTATACCTAATATTACCACACCCCTTCAAAAGAGACCCGACACATTGTATCCACCACCGCTCCATCACCCTCAAAAACCACCATATATATCCATCATACTTCTATTATTAGACCTGCCGGATACATCCGCCCGAAGGTATGTCATTGGACGTGCGGCGGTCGGATGTGTCCGGCATACACTGGCTTAAAATCATCTGAAGTGTAAGAACTTCTCCCGGACTGCGCTCAGTGAGTTGACGGGCAACAGGACGCGCAAGGCGCAGACTCCCTCATCCGGCCGGCTCAATCCGGCCGGATGGCGGAGCCTGTGTTAAGGCACACAATCCAACCGCCCCCACCCCACTAGGCAGTCACCCATTTCAACTCACCACATACATGAGGCTCTACCACCACTGTACCACTAAGGCCGGTCAACATCCGGCATACTACCCCAAGATTATATACACACTCCCATCCCCCAGGTGGCAAGTACACCTTCCGCAGTTCTCTGGCTTATCCGGACTACTGCGGCTATTACCAAATCATTACACCACTATTATCTTGATTGTAATCAAAATTTACCCGCTGGACCTACCATATAACAACCACCTAACAAACACAGCATATAACTATTATATCTGTACTCCCCCTTATATATATATCCAGTGCATAGCGTGTGTGCGGACGGATCACCCGCTATGGACATAGGATGACCCTTTCGATCTTCTACTTATCTTCGACCGATGTCACACATCGTTTCTGTTGTCCGGATAGCGGCCGGCATGCGGGGGTGGCCTATAACCCTTGCATGCTGACCCTTGTCCGGATAACACATTAGGAATGTTAATAACCACTTGAAGGATGTAACCCATCCGGCCGGCGTAGATCCGCCCGCCACAATCACCCCACCCTGGAACAACCTTACTCCCCTCGATGGCCCACACATCTCTTATCAGATTATGCAGGCCATCAATAGCCACTCACCTAACACTAAATGACCCATTGATAATCTAGGGAGTAATCTACACCTGATTTGTTGTTAACCCAATTACGATTAATTGCTCAATTATGCCAATCAACACACCTATTACCACGTCATTATATAAAATTTCCAAATCACTTATTATTTAAACTGATTTTACACACTTTTAGGATGTTATATATACTTTAAAGGTTATTGTACACATACCACACTACACACTAAAATAACACACATACACCGACATCTATAGATCAACACACTATACCACACTCTACAAGTCCATACTACATACACCACACCCTCGCATATACACTCACACCACTACTACACAAGACCACAACCTCACCAAACACTAGCCTACCACTCATTCATCTCACTCCGCATCCACACCACATAACAAATCCACTCATCCTGCACGTCCACCACCATCATCCGGCGTGCCGGATGACATCCCTCACCCACCTCCGGCAAAGAACCAACCAATCAACGACCAGTATCCGTTCCATACACAACAACATAACATACCTTTCTCTATGACGTCACAACTAACAATACAAAAACTAAAAATATATATTGTGTAGCACCACCTTGTACGAATCACTGTATCCTGAAGAAGCAGCAATGCGAAACGCGTTGAAATAAACATAAAAAATTGAAATGTCTTAACTTGTTCAATCTTTATCGAGGTCTTGAGTGATTATATTAATTAAATCGATGCTAATTCAAAAAATGACCAGCCCTGAAGTCATACTGACTGCCATATAAAAGTCATATAAAAGTTTATGTTCATTTAAATATGTACTTAATTGTGTGAAAATTATTTTTTCCAAAATTGTAGATATTGAGGAAAGGAGTGAGATTGGATGGTAGTTTGATATATCGTTCAAAGACCCTTTGTTATGGATTGGTATTACCTTCGTTGCCTTTAGTTTTTCTGGGAGTATACCGTAACCGGTATTTAAAGACAGATTAATGATACATGTGAGAGCTGCTGTTATTTCTGTTTTAGTTGCCTTTATTAATGTCACAGAAAGATCATCAAAACCTGTACTAGATTTATTTGGTAGCTCATTATTTATTCTAAGTATCAAAATGTCGTCAATGCACAGTTATGCATGCCAGTTAGAAAGTCTTTAGCATTAATGTTTTTGAACATTTTTATGTTTTTGGCGAGGCTAGGTCCAATGTCAGTGAAATATTTACAAAATGTATGAGCTATGATGTTTGAATCAGTGATTTCTTCCCTATTAATCATAAATTAATTACGAAAGTCTCTTCTGACTTTAGATTGTTGTAATAAAACCTTTATATTTGTCAATGTATTTTTAATATTATATTTATATTTTTCAAATAAGGAGTAGTAGTGATTTCGTTTAGCCATCCTAATGTTCGATTTTAATATTTTGTCATACGTGTTTAAGGTAATTTTAATTCTACCATGTGCATCTGTATTTGTAGGTGTTGTTCTCTATTGCTTATATAATTTATCTCGATAAAAAAATGATTTTACTATACCTCGAGTTACCCATTGTGATTTTTTATGGCGGTGCTTATTAAATTTGATTTTTTAAATTTGATTTAGGGGCCAGATGCTGCTTAGTGGCGGATTTTAAAATATTGGGAGTTATATCATAGTTAATATTTTAGGTCAGAATCTATGTCTCTGTTAATTTTTAAATAAATATCAAAGGCAGCTATTTCATTTATAAAGGTATTAATGGAAACATGTGATGTTTGTTTCACTAAATGTAATTGTCAGTGCGTTTACCAGATTGTGATTACGCTAGCGATATAAAGTATGGAAAGTGATCGGAAAGTGAGGTTAATAGTATACCTGCAATAGAGTTATTAGAATATGTAGTTATTCTACATAAAAAAATATCTATTAATGTTGCACTAGAATTGATATTCTAGTGGGTAATGATGTACGTGGAAAAAATCTCGATACTATCATATCAAAGTATTCATTAACAAAATCCTTTTCTTTAATTTTCAATAAATCAATATTTATATCGCCGGCTATTATGATGTCATAATTCCTGCCTTTAAATCTCTGAAATGTAAGTGCTAGTTTTTCTGTAAACAATTTGTAATATGATAAAATATCTCGAGGGGGGGGGGGCTGTATATGTTTCCTAATAATATGTGTGTAGGCCTATTTGTATCTACCTCGCTTACTTCAATAAATTGACCTTCAAATATTTCAGATATAATGGGTGATGGTTCAGTCTTAAAATTATATTTTCATGGAGTTTTTTTGCTGGACCCCCATGAGAAGAACATTGTTTTCTTTTGAAATTAAATTATAGTTTTCTATAGATAATGAAGCATTATTTTGTAAACAAATAGCGCTTATGTGACAGTTATTTTCTTGTAACAAATACAGTAAAATTTTGAGTTGATCAAATTTAGCATTAATAGACTGTATTCTTAGGCTCAGCACAGTAAAATTTTCATTTTCTTTTTCAATATTTTTATAAACAAAATATGGTGAATGCTTAATAATGTTTAACTATTCAGCATCATCCGTGTTATCAACATTTACATGTGCTAAGGAATGACTGTGCAGACCGCCAACGTTCTCCAGTATTACACTATCTATTGTCTAGTGCGAAAACGTTGATACATGATGTCGAACGATGCCGCATCTCCCCCACATGACAAAACATGATGGTACGATGTACCGCACTTCTACATCTCCCCATCCCAACACGCGACGCACACAGCAATCCAGAAACAGACGCGTTTTTTTAGATTAAAAATCAAATACCATAAAGGTATTTATTTATTTACTGAAAAATTGCGGCGTCAATCAATCCTAATTTTCAATGTTGAAAATCATTATATCGCCCCTTTTTTCACATTTAAGCGTAAGTGCGTGACAGTTAGTCGTATTTGTTTAATTTGAAAACAAACATTTAAGTGTAGAGGGTGACAACTAGTCTTATTTGTTTAATTTGAGGACAAAAATTTAAGTGTAAGTGCGTGATAATTGGTCTTATTTATTTGTTTAATTTGGAGACAAACATTTAAGTGTACATGTAAGTGCGTGATAATTGGTCTTATATATTTGTTTAATTTGAAGACAAACATTTAAGTGTACATGTAAGTGCGTGATAATTGGTCTTATATATTTGTTTAATTTGAAGACAAACATTTAAGTGTACATGTAAGTGCGTGATAATTGGTCTTATATATTTGTTTAATTTGAAGACAAACATTTAAGTGTACATGTAAGTGCGTGATAATTGGTCTTATATATTTGTTTAATTTGAAGACAAACATTTAAGTGTACATGTAAGTGCGTGATAATTGGTCTTATATATTTGTTTAATTTGAAGACAAACATTTAAGTGTACATGTAAGTGCGTGATGATTGGTCTTACATATTTGTTTAATTTGAAGACAAACATTTGAGTGTACATGTAAGTGCGTGATAATTGGTCTTATATATTTGTTTAATTTGAAGATACATGCAAGTGCGTGACAACTAGTCTCATATATTTGCTTAATTTGAAGACTAACATTTAAGTGTACATGTAAGTGCGTGATAATTGGTCTGATATATTTGTTTAATTTGAAGACGATATTTAAGTGTAAGTGCATGACAATTAATCTTATATATTTGTTTAATTTGATAACAAACATTTAAGTGTACATGTAAGTGCGTGATAATTGGTCTTATATATTTGTTTAATTTAAAGACAAACACTTAAGTGTACATGCAAATGCGTGATAATTGGTCTTATATATTTGTTTAATTTGAAGACGAATATTTAAGTGTACATGCAAGTGCGTGATAATTGGTCTTATATATTTGCTTAATTTGAAGAAAAACATTTAAGTATAAGCGCGTGACAATTAGTCTTAAATATTTGTTTAATTTGAATCGGACATTTAAGTGTAAATGCGTGATAATCGGTCTTATATATTTGTTTAATTTGAAGACAAACATTTGAGCGTAAGCGCGGGACAACTAGTGTTATTTGTTTAATTTGAAAACAAACATTTAAGTGTAATTGCAGGACAACTAGTGTTATTTGTTTAATTTGAAGACAAACATTTAAGCGTAAGCGCGGGACAACTAGTGTTATTTGTTTAATTTGAAGACAGACATTCAGGTGTAAGTGCAGGACAACTAGTGTTATTAGTTTAATTTGAAGACAAACATTTAAGCGTAAGCGCGGGACAACTAGAGTTATTTGTTTAATTTGAAGACAAACATTCAGGTGTAAGTGCTGGACAACTAGTGGTATTTGTTTAATTTGAAGACAAACATTTAAGCGTAAGCGCGGGACAACTAGTGTTATTTGTTTAATTTGAAGACAAACATTTAAGCGTAAGCGCGGGACAACTAGTGTTATCTGTTTAATTTGTAGACAAACATTTAAGCCTAAGCGCGGGACAACTAGTGTTATTTGTTGAATTTGAAGACAAACATTCAGGTCAGGTGTAAGTGCAGGACAACTAGTGTTATTTGTTTAATTTGAAGACAAACATTTAAGCGTAAGCGCGGGACAACTAGTGTTATTTGTTTAATTTGAAAACAAACATTTAAGTGTAATTGCAGGACAACTAGTGTTATTTGTTTAATTTGAAGACAAACATTTAAGCGTAAGCGCGGGACAACTAGTGTTATTTGTTTAATTTGAAGACAGACATTCAGGTGTAAGTGCAGGACAACTAGTGTTATTTGTTTAATTTGAAGACAAACATTTAAGCGTAAATGCGGGACAACTAGAGTTATTTGTTTAATTTGAAGACAAACATTCAGGTGTAAGTGCAGGACAACTAGTGGTATTTGTTTAATTTGAAGACAAACATTTAAGCGTAAGCGCGGGACAACTAGTGTTATTTGTTTAATTTGAAGACAAACATTTAAGCGTAAGCGCGGGACAACTAGTGTTATCTGTTTAATTTGTAGACAAACATTTAAGCCTAAGCGCGGGACAACTAGTGTTATTTGTTGAATTTGAAGACAAACATTCAGGTGTAAGTGCAGGACAACTAGTGTTATTTGTTGAATTTGAAGACAAACATTTAAGCGTAAGCGCGGGACAACTAGTGTTATTAGTTTAAATTTGAAGACAAACATTTAAGCGTAAGCGCGGGACAACAAGTGTTATTTGTTTAATTTGAAGACAAACATTTAAGCGTAAGCGCGGGACAACTAGTGTTATTTGTTTAATTTGAAGACAAACATTTAAGCGTAAGCGCGGGACAACTAGTGTTATTTGTTTAATTTGAAGACAAACATTCAGGTGTAAGTGCAGGACAACTAGTTTTATTTGTTGAATTTGAAGACAAACATTTAAGCGTAAGCGCGGGACAACTAGTGTTATTTGTTTAATTTGGAGACAAACATTCAGGTGTAAGTGCAGGACAACTAGTGTTATTTGTTTAATTTGAAGACAAACATTTAAGCGTAAGCGCGGGACAACTAGTGTTATTTGTTTAATTTGAAGACAAACATTCAGCTGTAAGTGCAGGACAACTAGTGTTATTTGTTGAATTTGAAGACAAACATTTAAGCGTAAGCGCGGGACAACTAGTGGTATTTGTTGAATTTGAAGACAAACATTTAAGCGTATATGCGGGACAACTAGTGGTATTTTTTTAATTTGAAGACAAACATTTAAGCGTAAGCGCGGGTCAACTAGTGATATTTGTTAAATTTGAAGACAAACATTTAAGCGTAAGCGCGGGACAACTAGTGGTATTTGTTTAATTTGAAGACAAACATTTAAGCGTAAGCGCGGGACAACTAGTGGTATTTGTTTAATTTGAAGACAAACATTTAAGCGTAAGCGCGGGACAACTACTGGTATTTGTTTAATTTGAAGACAAACATTTAAGCGTAAGCGCGGGACAACTAGTGTTATTTGTTTAATTTGAAGACAAACATTTAAGCGTAAGCGCGGGACAACTAGTGTTATTTGTTTGATTTGAAGACAAGCATTCAGGTGTAAGTGCAGGACAACTAGTGTTATTCGTTGAATTTGAAGACAAACATTTAAGCGTAAGCGCGGGACAACTAGTGTTATTTGTTTAATTTGAAGACAAACATTCAGGTGTAAGTGCAGGACAACTAGTGTTATTTGTTTAATTTGAAAACAAACATTTAAGCGTAAGCGCGGGACAACTAGTGTTATTTGTTTAATTTGAAGACAAACATTCAGGTGTAAGTGCAGGACAACTAGTGCTATTTGTTGAATTTGAAGACAAACATTTAAGCGTAAGCGCGGGACAACTAGTGGTATTTGTTGAATTTGAAGACAAACATTTAAGCGTATATGCGGGACAACTAGTGGTATTTGTTTAATTTGAAGACAAACATTTAAGCGTAAGCGCGGGACAACTAGTGGTATTTGTTTAATTTGAAGACAAACATTTAAGCGTAAGCGCGGGACAACTAGTGGTACTTGTTTAATTTGAAGACAAACATTTAAGCGTAAGCGCGGGACAACTAGTGGTATTTGTTTAATTTGAAGACAAACATTTAAGCGTAAGAGCGGGACAACTACTGGTATTTGTTTAATTTGAAGACAAACATTTAAGCGTAAGCGCGGGACAACTAGTGGTATTTGTTTAATTTGAAGACAAACATTTAAGCGTAAGCGCGGGACAACTACTGGTATTTGTTTAATTTGAAGACAAACATTTAAGCGTAAGCGCGGGACAACTAGTGGTATTTGTTTAATTTGAAGACAAACATTTAAGCGTAAGCGCGGGACAACTAGTGGTATTTGTTTAATTTGAAGACAAACATTTAAGCGTAAGTGCGGGACAACTAGTGTTATTTGTTTAATTTGAAGACAAACATTCAGGTGTAAGTGCAGGACAACTAGTCTTATTTGTTTAATATGGGAACAAACATTCAGGTGTAAGTGCGTGACAATTAGTCTTATTTTATTTTTTATTATTTATTACTCTTCCTTGACCAATTTCGCATTTATGCGAAAACTACCTTCCTTTACAAAATTCGCATTTATGCAAAATCCACAAGTGTACATGCACTAATTGCAATGGAGTTATTTCATTAAATTCGTGGTTGTAAATTGTCAACGAGAATAGTCAGTGGCATTGATGCAATTTTCTCTTGCATTTTTAATTAGTGTGATGTGCGCATGCGCATAGTTATAACCTGTATTGTGCCCTGGGGCTACCTCAGGGGTCATCCTTAAAAAAAGTCGGTTTCTGGGGGTAGTTTTATCAGGGGGAAGTCAGCAAAAGAATAGTTATGTTGTAAGAATTGATGTTTAAACAATTATTTCATTCCCAATAATTTTTAAACGACTATTTAAAACATATTGAGCACGACTATAGTCGCTCTAAGCGCCTTAACCCTTCAGCCGCCAAATTATTCAAGCTGAATTTTTCACCCACTTGAAGTTGTGTCTCGCTGACGCGATCCACAACTTCAAGTGAGTGAAAATTATTCAGATTTGACAAAATAAGGTCAACTGTTTTCAAATATTGCTGATTGATGTCACATTTTATCTTTAACATGTTTACAAGGTGGAACTTAATGTGCTAATAAAAAATGAAACCCCGAATATATGCGACACCGGCGGTTAAAAGGTTAAGGGTTTACCATCCTGACCCCAGTTATATACTGTCATTTTATAAAATATTGGTATGTCAATTTCTCCCGCAATTTGAAAGTTAATCCAAATGTCCTTTGGTCGAGATTGGTCGAGGTGGCCATATTGACCAATTCGAATATTGAAATTCGTATATCGTAACTTGTACACGAATACGGGCCATGATTTAAACAAAATACCCAGTGGATATTTTATAGAATCCGGACATTTTGGCGACTGTGATATCTCAGATGCAAGCTCTGTCACTCATTTTTGTGTATGTAACGTGTACAGCTAGAGTGATAAATGTGTTCTAGGGGTGTCCGGTGATTTCGGACCTCGACTATTTCAGAGTGGTGATTTCAGACGCCAATCGGTGAAATCGTCCGTTGATTTCGGACGGTGTGCGGTGAATTCGGACGCCGCGGTGAATTCGGACGGTGATTTCGGACCCCCAACTTAGTAGTCTTTTATATCACTATTCGCTGATTTCAGATGGTGATTTCGGACGGTGATTTCGAATGGTGATTTCGGACGGTGTGATGTATAAAAAAACCTAACATGTTACTCTTGTATATGATTATAATATCGGTAATTTTGGAGGGTGATTTTGGACTGCATTATGTATAAGGAAGCCTTATACAGTTATATAGTCATCTTTTTGAATTCGTGAACATGTATCACATTCTAATGCTTCTTGTTGAGGACGCACTGTTTCTTCACAAGCAACGCACAGTTGACTTTATTGAGACATAATTGAAAACAATCAAGAGAATAATGACTACACATACATTTCAGTGACCTTCGATACTTACTTCTTACCATGCTTACTGCGAAGACATTAAACAGAGTCACATCACCTGACGCGCTGAAAAACGGAAGACCAAACTAATTGCCTGTAAACCTCTGATTTCCCAAGATACCTCTGCCGAGTATTAGGACGTCGTTATGACTTTCTTGGAGACGCTAAGAATGCAAAGCTTCAGCTGCACGCCACCTGTAATCAACCTGAGTATGTGTCGACTGCCCCAGGATGGACTCAAGGTAGGACAACTGACTGCCCCGGGATGGACTCAAGGTAGGACAACCGGCTGCCCCGGGATGGACTCAAGGTAAGACAACCGACTGCCCCGGGATGGACTCAAGGTAGGACAACCGACTGCCCCGGGATGGACTCAAGGTAAGACAACCGACTGCCCCGGGATGGACTCAAGGTAGGACAACCGACTGCCCCGGGATGGACTCAAGGTAAGACAACCGACTGCCCCGGAATGGACTCAAGGTAGGACAACCGACTGCCCCGGGATTGGCTCAAGGTAGGACAACCGACTGCCCCGGGATGGGCTTAATGGTAGGACACTCGACTGCCCCGGGATGGGCTCAATGGTAGGACAACCGACTGCCCCGGGATGGGCTTAATGGTAGGACAACCGACTGCCCCGGGATGGGCTCAATGGTAGGACAACCGGCTGCCCCGGGATGGGCTCAATGGTAGGACAACCGGCTGCCCCGGGATGGGCTCAATGGTAGGACAACCGACTGCCACAGGATGGACTCAATGGTAGGACAACCGGCTGCTCCAGGATGGGCTCAATGGTAGGACAACCGACTGCCCCGGGATGGGCTCAATGGTAGGACAACCGACTGCCCAGGGATGGGCTCAATGGTAGGACAACCGGCTGCCCCGGGATGGGCTCAATGGTAGGACAACCGACTGCCACAGGATGGACTCAATGGTAGGACAACCGGCTGCTCCAGGATGGGCTCAATGGTAGGACAACCGACTGCCCCGGGATGGGCTCAATGGTAGGACAACCCACTGCCCGGGGATGGGCTCAATGGTAGGACAACCGGCTGCCCCGGGAAGGGCTCAATGGTAGGACAACCGGCTGCCCCGGGATGGGCTCAATGGTAGGACAACCGGCTGCCCCAGGATGGACTCAAGGTAGGACAACGAACTGCCCCGGGATGGGCTCAATGGTAGGACAACAGGCTGCCCCTGGATGGGCTCAATGGTAGGACAACCGACTGCCCAGGGATGGGCTCAAAGGTAGGACAACCGGCTGACCCGGGATGGGCTCAATGGTAGGACAACCGACTGCCACAGGATGGACTCAATGGTAGGACAACCGGCTGTCACAGGATGGGCTCAATGGTAGGACAACCGACTGCCCCGGGATGGGCTCAATGGTAGGACAACCGACTGCCCGGGGATGGGCTCAATAGTAGGACAACCGGCTGCCCCGGGATGGGCTCAATGGTAGGACAACCGGCTGCCCCGGGATGGGCTCAATGGTAGGACAACCGGCTGCCCCAGGATGGACTCAATGGTAGGACAACCGACTGCCACAGGATGAGCTCAATGGTAGGACAACCGGCTGTCACAGGATGTGCTCAATGGTAGGACAACCGACTGTCACAGGATGTGCTCAATGGTAGGACAACCGACTGTCACAGGATGAGCTCAATGGTAGGACAACCGACTGTCACAGGATGAGCTCAATGGTAGGACAACCGACTGCCACAGGATGAGCTCAATGGTAGGACAACCGGCTGTCCCGGGATGGGCTCAATGATAGGACAACCGGCTGCCCCGGGATGGGCTCAATGGTAGGACAACTGCCTGCCCCGGGATGAGCTCAATGGTAGGACAACCGACTGTCACAGGATGGGCTCAATGGTAGGACAACCGGCTGTCACAGGATGGGCTCAATGGTAGGACAACCGACTGCCCCGGGATGTGCTCAATGGTAGGACAACCGGCTGCCCCGGGATGGGTTCAATGTTAGAACAACCAACTGCCCCGGGATGGGCTTAATGGTAGGACAACCGACTGCCCCGGGATGGGCTCAATGGTAGGACAACCGACTGCCCCGGGATGGGCTCAATGGTAGGACAACCGACTGCCCCGGGATGGGCTCAATGGTAGGACAACCGACTGTCACAAGATGGGCTCAATGGTAGGACAACCGACTGTCACAGGATGAGCTCAATGGTAGGACAACCGACTGCCCCGGGATGAGCTCAATGGTAGGACAACCGACTGTCACAGGATGGGCTCAATGGTAGGACAACCGACTGCCCCGGGATGGGCTCAATGGTAGGACAACCGACTGCCCCAGGATGGGCTCAATGGTAGGACAACCGACTGCCCCAGGATGGGCTCAATGGTAGGACAACCGACTGCCCCGGGATGGGCTCAATGGTAGGACAACCGACTGCCCCAGGATGGGCTCAATGGTAGGACAACCGACTGCTCCGGGATGGGCTCAATGGTAGGACAACCGGCTGTCCTGGGATGGGCTCAATGGTAGGACAACCGGCTGCCCCGGGATGAGCTCAATGGTAGGACAACCGACTGTCACAGGATGGGCTCAATGGTAGGACAACCGACTGTCACAGGATGAGCTCAATGGTAGGACAACCGACTACTCCAGGATGGGCTCGATGGTAGGACAACCGGCTGCTTCAGGATGGGCTCAATGGTAGGACAACCAGCTGCCCCGGGATGGGCTCACTGGTAGGACAACCGGCTGTCACAGGATGAGCTCAATGGTAGGACAACCAACTGCCCCGGGATGGGCTCAATGGTAGGACAACCGACTACTCCAGGATGGGCTCAGTGGTAGGACAGCCGACTGCTCCAGGATGGGCTCAATGGTAGGACAACCGGCTGCCCCGGGGTGGGCTCAATGGTAGGACAACCGACTGCCGCAGGATGGGCTCAATGGTAGGACAGCCGACTGCCCCGGGATGGGCTCAATGGTAGGACAACCGACTGCCCCGGGATGGGCTCAATGGTAGGACAACCGACTGCCGCAGGATGGGCTCAATGGTAGGTCAACCAACTACCCCGGGATGGGCTCAATGGTAGGACAATCGACTGCCCCGGGATGTGCTCAGTGGTGGGACAACCGACTGCCCCGGGATGGGCTCAATGGTAGGACAACCGACTGCCGCAGGATGGGCTCAATGGTAGGTCAACCAACTACCCCGGGATGGACTCAATGGTAGGACAACCGGCTGTCCCGGGATGGGCTCAATGGTAGGACAACTGCCTGCCCCGGGATGGTCTCAATGGTAGGACAACCAACTGCCGCAGGATGGGCTCAATGGTAGGACAACCGACTGCCCCAGGATGGGCTCAATGGTAGGACAACCGGCTGCTCCAGGATGGGCTCAATGGTAGGACAACCGACTGCCCCGGGATGGGCTCGATGGTAGGACAACCGGCTGCCCCGGGATGGGCTCAATGGTAGGACAACCGGCTGCTCCAGGATGGGCTCAATGGTAGGACAACCGGCTGTCCCGGGATGGGCTCAATGGTAGGACAACCGGCTGCCCCGGGATGGGCTCAATGGTAGGACAACCGGCTGTCACAGGATGGGCTCAATGGTAGGACAACCGGCTGTCACAGGATGGGCTCAATGGTAGGACAACCGACTGCCCCGGGATGGGCTCAATGGTAGGACAACCGGCTGTCCCGGGATGGGCTCAATGGTAGGACAACCGGCTGCCCCGGGATGGGCTCAATGGTAGGACAACCGACTACTCCAGGATGAGCTCAATGGTAGGACCACCGGCTGCCCCGGGATGGGCTCAATGGTAGGACAACCGGCTGTCACAGGATGGGCTCAATGGTAGGACAACCGACTGCCCCGGGATGTGCTCAATGGTAGGACAACCGACTGCCCCGGGATGGGCTCAATGGTAGGACAACCGACTGCCCCGGGATGGGCTCAATGGTAGGACAATCAACTGCCCCGGGATGGGCTCAATGGTAGGACATCACACATATACACTGGGCAGTAGCCTATGTCGTGTTGATTCTTTACCGATGTTATATTTTGTCACATTAGATAAGCCTGTTATAACACACCTTTTAATAACAAGGCCTGTTGTATTTTATTTTTGATAACTAGGCCTGTTACATTTATTTTCAGATAAGTGGACCTTTAATAATTTATATTATAATAAATAGGTATGTTATATTTTATCTCTTATAAGTAGGTCTTTAATACTTTATATTTAATTAACAAGGTCTTTTATAATGTATATTTAATAACTAGGCCTGCTTAAATGTATCCTTTATTAACCAGGCATGTTATAATTTATATTTAGTGCCGTATCTTGGTAGGATCACGGAAAGCAACCGTAACCATGACAACCAGCTTTGGCCATATTTACTGGCCAGACTGGCAATTTGTGACAGAGTGTTGTCATATTTAGCTGGCCCAGCTGAGCGCCTTTATTTTCCCATTTTTTACCGACCCGAGAAAGAAACACAGCGAGAGTGGGTGCAGAAAATCAGGAGGGGGTGGAGATTATCGTGTACATTGAACAGTTACAGTGCCAGTAATTATCCAATGTTGCTTAAATTTTTGCAGACCGTCTGCAGCGTATGTACAACATTAACAGCGCGGGGATAGACTTTAAATTTCAGAATCTGACGTCTGTAGACGTCAGATTCTGAGGTTTAAAGTCGATCCCCGCAGAAGGTTCACGGAAGAAACTTATTAACAATGCACTCTTCCGGTCTACCGTAATAAATATGATTAATCGCAGGACGACATACAGCAGTTATATCGGGTTCAAAGTGTTGTTTTCGCTACAGAAACATTCGTAGGCTATATCACGCTATATGACCTTGGGTGAGTGTTTTGTGAAAAAAGAGAGATATTGCCGGATTATGTTTTTTATTCATTTATAGGCCTATATCAATAAATATATGAAATTCCTAATATTTCACAAATGATTTTGTTTTCGTCATTTAAAGATTAATATTACATTAGCGATTCCAGTCTCATATCAGCATAAAATACTACTAGTGTCGTAAAATTTAATAAGTTAGAGAACGTAATTCACATTATAAAAAAACACCATACGCAATGAAATGGCTGAATGATAACACCTTTCCCGATCTTCATTAGATCAAATCTAAATATTAGTCAGTTTTTAATGTGCAATTAAATTTTCGATTGAAATAAATGAGCTCAATGAAGTAAAACATGAAACAATTTATTGCTAACGAGAGAAAAGAAAACAAACGATCTCTTTCGTTTAATTAAAACTCTTGATTTGTGGATATTTATGGTGTGTTCTATCAATCATCTCTCACAGCTCATTATCACAATTATAGTAGGAGAAAATGTTACTTTCAGTTCCAGTTGCCCATTAAAGGAACGTAAACATTTCCTTAAAAAACAGGTTTTCAGAGAGGGGGGGGGGGTCAGCCAGGGTGTGATGTCACCACACAGCGTAACTCTTACAACACTGAATTATTTTTGCTTAAACATTTGAAATCATCACAAATGTTTTAGTTAGCTTTTTCCATATCATTTAAATATTTATTATGTGTCTAGGCCATTATAATAATTTAATTCTTTTTGTGCGTGGACCGTCTTTATACGCCAGAATCTGACGTCTACAGACGTCAGATTCAACTGAGTTGTTGTGCTGAAAAGCAACGACACTGTTTGAAATTTTAAAAGACATAAAACATAAAAGACATAAGGCAAAACATGTTTTTTTGACTGACTGACTGACTGACTGACTGACTGACTGACTGACTGACTGACTGACTGACTGACTGACTGACTGACTGACTGACTGACTGACTGACTGACTGACTGACTGACTGACTGACTGACTGACTGACTGACTGACTGACTGACTGACTGACTGACTGACTGACTGACTGACTGACTGACTGACTGACTGACTGACTGACTGACTGACTGACTGACTGACTGACTGACTGACTGACTGACTGAATGCATGACTGACTGACTGAATGACTGACTGAATGATTAAATAATTAACTAAATAAATCAGTACATAAATAAAATGTTCTCCTGACAAACTTGACGGATTGTTGTTGTTTTATAATAGCCGTTTCCACTCCGATGTCAGTGTTGGTTCTCTTGTTAGTAGCATGAATATATTACAGCTTGCTGGAGCTATAACCATATTATTTGCATCTCATTACTTACTACACAATCTAAATATTTAAGCCTTTTGATGTGGAAGTTATCAAATGGCCAATGCATGCAAGAAATTAAGCGACCAGTAGTTGTGTCGAGTACAATGACGGGACCATTTAATTAATTATTCTTTAATTTATTTGCGGTATGATTGGTCGAGCTGGTCCACTGTGTGAGAGAATCGGTTAAAAATCTGAAGGAAAAACGGCGCTCCAGCTAAATAACAGTAGGACTAGAGTCGATTGACGAAGAAGGAAAGAGCATGTGGATCTACATTCCAATTTGCTCTTTGACTAAAACGCTCTCAGTTATGCCACCTTATATAATAAAAGACTGAGACGAATTTTTCGAGGCCTATTAAAACTGTGCCATTTTTAGCTGACAAGATATAATGATCTTATTATCAATTAATCCATTTAAAAATGGAAGTCTCTGTGTCAGAGCCTTGGGATGTCATCAGGGTATTTTTCAGGACAAACCGTGCAGCATTCATTGATACACCACAGTTTGACATGCTGATCGCTATTATATGCTGATGATTATGCAAACAGGACATTTTGACAGAGGAGGGGGGGGGGGGTCCGATTGACAAAAATAAAATGTAGGTGTCAAACAGTTATTTTACAGACTTCTCAGCCAATTAAATATAATTATGAGAGTTTGACACTGAATTGACCAGAGTAGAGCTTCAAATAGAGGCACTACACTGGTTAATTTAGAGTGTCAAACTGCCGATTATTTGGCCATTTTGAAAGATGTTGCAAATATATATTTGTTGAAAAAACGAGGATCAGGACCTCCCTAACTCTCCCCCCTCCCCCCGCCACTGGATCAGCCACTATATATTGCAACTATATGTACGTGTTATGTTCATAAGGTTGTTTTTGTGAATTATCTTGTTTGTATCTTCAAACAATTTGAAAAATATGTCATTTTTAAAGTCAGTCCCCTTTATTGTCCCCCTGTATATTTTGTATGAAGCGATACTTTCAGCGTGTTAGAATTGTTTTTCTTTTAATGTGAGTTATTATGCAGGTGGATAAAAATATAAACAGGAGTGTAAAAACAATTATTAACCTGAAACTGTATCGGTTTCAAATGCTGTGTCGTAAATTGTCGTAAATGTCGTAAATTTTTGTATATTAGACTTCTCGTAATGAAATGAAATGAATCGGGCTTTAGGCCACCTTTATGCACATATAGGCTAAACTGGGCCAGGAGAACCTCCTGAGGATGGTGAGATGATTGAGATGACACTGTCCTCCAGACACAGGATTCAAAATTCGAACCCTGGCGGTTTGAGGCCGAGCACGCTACCTCTCGGTCACAGAGGCTCCCCACAATACTGACTTTCACACGTGGATGGGGAAGAAACATTTTTGCTTCTTTCAAACCGCCGAGACCGGGAACCGAACCCCGAACTCTGGCGTGAAAGGCAGCGGTGCTAACCACTACCTTAGGGCCCCCGCCCTTGACTTCTCGTAAAAATATAAATGTTTTAGGTCACCTTTCCTGCACATGTAGGCTAAGCTGGGCCAGGAGAACATCCTGAAGATGGTGAGATGAATGCGATGACCCTGCTCTCCAGACACAGAACACGAAATTTGAGCCCTGATGGTCTGAGGCAGAGTACACTACCTCTCAGTCGGGGTTCGAGCCCGCGATCTCCGACTTTCCAAGCAGGCAGCTTTATCCACTGCATCAGGGCTTCTCCTGTAATTTGCCGCCTCAATAAATAGGTGAATCTAGCAATCTGAAAACAAATCCTTTCCATCCTGCACCACATAGAGATACACACATCCACGGGATAACAACAGTTTGTCCTGGATTACTTTACATCTCCTCCTGTCAGAGGGCTCCAGAAATATAATGTCTGACCGAAAAACCATGCAGATAGCGACATTATTCCCAGCAAATACGAGATGTTAACCCAATGTTAGATCAATGCTGGTCAACCGTCTACGACGTCGGCCCAGCATAGAACCAATCAAACTATCGTGTTTGCTGAATATAACCCAGCAAAAACACAAAATATTTCTATAACATTTGTACAACGACGGCACAACGTCTTTGACGTTGTGCCGACATTGTACAAATGTCATACAAATGTTTTGTGTTTACTGGGTATAAGCTGTAATTTGTGAGAAGAGCTGATGACTCCGTTTATGACTTTCTATGTTGCGTTGAATAGATTGTGTCTCTGTGGGTGGGGCAGGTCATCATTGAGTGAGGTTGACGCCGTCAGTGCCACAAACAAACCACAGGATTACCCTGGAATCCATAGCAGGCAGGGACACCTCGTACAGGAAGATAACTATAACGGCAAATGAAATGAATCGGGCTTTAGGCCACCTTTGTGCACATATAGGCTATACTGGGCCAGGAGAATCTCCTGAGGATGGTGAGATGATTGGGATGACACTGTCCTCCAGACACAGGACTCGAAATTCGAGCCCTGGCGGTCTGAGTTCGAGCACGCTACCTCTCGGTCACGGAGGCTCCCCACAATACTGACTTTCACACGTGGATGGGGAAGAAACATTTTTGTTTCTTTCAAACCGCCGAGACCGGGAACCGAACCCGTAACTCTGGCGTGAACTATAACGGCAAAGCGAGATGACAAAAGTTCTACACCAAGCTTCTACACCGAGCTTCTACACGAAGCTCCTACACCAAGCCCCTACACCAAGACTTTGCACCAAGCCCCTACACCAAGCATATACACGAAGCTCCTTAACCAAGCTCCTACACCAAGTCTCTACACCAAGCTTCTACACGAGGCCCCTACACCAAGCCCCTACACCAAGATTTTGCACCAAGCCCCTACACCGAGCATCCACACGAAGCCTCAACACCAAGCCCCTACATCAAGCCTCTACACCAAGCCTTCACATCAAGCCCCTACACCAAGCCTCTACACCAAGCCTTTGCACCAAGCCCCAACATCAAGCCTCTACACCAAGCCCCTACATCAAGCCTCTACACCAAGCCTTCACACCAAGCCCCTACATCAAGCCTCTACACCAAGCCCCTACACCAAGCCTACACGGCAAGCCTCTACACCAAGCCTCTACACCAAGCCTCTACACCAAGCCACTACACCAAGCCTCTACACCAAGCCTCTACACCAAGCCTCTACACCAAGCCTCTACACCAAGCCTCTACACCAAGCATCTACACCAAGCCTCTCACCAAGCACCTACACCAAGCCTCTACACCAAGCCTCCAAACCAGGCCTCTCACCAAGCACCTACACCAAGCCTCCAAACCAAGCATCCAAACCAAGCTTCACATCAAGCACCTACACCAAGCCACTACACCAAGCCTCTACACCAAGCCTCTACACCAAGCCTCTACACCAAACCTCTTCACCAAGCCTCTACATCAAGCCACTACACCAAGCCTTTACACCAAGCCTCTACACCAAACCTCTACACCATGCCTCTACACAAAACCTCCACACCAAGCCTCTACACCAAGCCTCTACACCAAGCATCTACACCAAGCCTCTACACCAAGCCACTACACCAAGCCTTTACACCAAGCCTCCACACCAAGCCTCTACACCAAGCCTCTACACCAAGCCTCTACACCAAGCCTCTACACCAAGCCACTACACCAATTCTTTACACCAAGCCTCCACACCAAGCCTCTACACCAAGCCTCTACACCAAGCCTCTACACCAAGCCTCTACACCAAGCTTCTACACCAAGCCTCTACACCAATCCTCCACACCAAGCCTCAACACCAAGCCTCAGCACCAAGCCTCTACACCAAGCCTCTACACCAAACCTCTACACCAATCCTCTACACCAAGCCTCTACACCAAGCCTCTACACCAAGCCTCTACACCAAGCCTCTACACCAAGCCACTACACCAAGCCTCTACACCAAGCCTCTACACCAAGCCTCTACACCAAGCTTCTACACCAAGCCTCTACACCAATCCTCCACACCAAGCCTCAACACCAAGCCTCAGCACCAAGCCTCTACACCAAGCCTCTACACCAAACCTCTACACCAATCCTCCACACCAAGCCTCTACACCAAGCCTCTACACCAAGCCTCTACACCAAGCCTCTACACCAAGCCTCTACACCAAACCTCTACACCAAGCCTCTACACCAATCCCCTACACCAAGTCTGCTGTAGCAGAGTATCATGTCTTTTCTATGTAAATATAATGAGCTGATATGAAGCTCATTTCACCTGGACGCCACCTCGGCACGCTGACGGAAAACATCCGAATATTTGCATGACGAGAATATAATACCGAGCATGGATAATTGTCAAACCTGTTGTTTATGCTAGCTTTATAGAAACTAGCATTTAATTTGATATAAAGATGATGAGGCTCCATTACCGCTTTCCTGCGGTATGTTTTATGTTTTTATTATGACTGGCTTTTATAAGCCAGTATGTCATTAGATTTACATATATATTGAGGATAAACAGCGGTCCTCAGATAGCATAATACAGGAACTAGGAAGGCGACATAGACCAGCCATAATCATGCGTGAATATATCAGGAAAGATAGAGCATGTATACACAGTTCTCTTTTTGATTATTCAAAATAATAGACTGAAAAAAATTAATTCACGTTGTCAATATGTGTGATAGTTCTCACTACACTATTTTAATGGGATATTAAACGGTGTCGTAATATATTATTCCATGAACTTCTACTATATACATTGGCAGAGAGTAGCTGTATATCGCTGACTATCTCATATAATGAAGCGAATTTATTTTATATCAATTTTAAAAGTGTACCAGGAGGTGTAACAAACCAATGTGCCAAATTTTCTTGGAACTGTTTTAATAATAACAATATCCCTGTTTTTAATTTGCCACCCACTTTAAGTCATATTCATACACTGCAGTCAAGAATTGCAACAGTGACCTTGAAGTGGATGAAGATGACGATGGTAAGGCTCGGCTGGAGAGGGTTAATTTAGGAATATCTAGCCTAACTGGTCAATGCGCAGCACCAAATATAAAAACAAACTTGCAGTTCTTGTCTATGGACATGTTTACATCATATGGTCATATTAATAAGCCAAAATAAAATCACCGATTTTTTTATGATTTTAACCTTAGCCGGTCCCTTTAATTGTAGGCTATATCTCCCCAACATGAAGTCATTGATCCTCGTTTCCACTTGGATAATGGTGTATTAACCCTTTCAGTGTGGGGATCGACATTAGACGTCAGAATATGACGCCAAAGGATCTCATATTGTGAAAGTCGCACTCCAAGAGTAAAATATGTATAATGGCTTTAGACCCATGGCATAGGTAGGCATATCGTCGCCTCGGAGCTAAAGGATCCTATCTGACACTCGTTAGAGTAGCAGATAGGATCCTTCAGCTCCGAGGCGACGATATGCAAATGAAGCAGAAAGAGCTAACTAAGACATTTATGATGATTTCAAATGAAAAAACCCCGTTTATCTCCAGGTTTATATACATATTTCAGCGTTATAAGGGTTAATAATGATGGGCCAGCATATCAGACGTTGAGCCAGCATTAGCCCACAATCACACATGATGCATGACGTATTGATATGTTTACGAGACCCGATGATTTCTATTAAACATCTCAGGGAGAGATGGACCCGCTATCTCCCAGGTTTATGTGCCAGTATCATGTTACGGTCACAGAAACCAGCCAAACCTAGGACACCGTGCCAAGACAAACAGCAGTAAATGCTTACTTGTAAAGTCAGTATTTACTGTTGTTTGTCTTTGCAGTGCTGCAGGGCCATCGGCTACAGCCCCTGCTTTCCCATCATCACTGGGCAGGATGGGCAGACTGGAAATCTCTGATGAAGTGTCTATCATATTTAGCTGGCCAGCTGAGCGCCATTATTATCACATTTATTACGGAATCTGCAGAATGCTGGAAATAACGAAGGAGTGCGAAATGGCGACACAAAGGCAAATGCGTGTGGTTCATGCGGAAAATAAATAGAAGGTTTGAAGTATAGTATGGTAGACTGAACAACAGCTGTCTGTGCTGAACCAGATAATAATTTGCAGGTAAAAAGAAGTACATGTAAAAAGAAGTACATGTAAAAAGAAGTACATGTAAAAAGAAGTACATGTAGTTTATACCAAGGATTCTTACATCATTTTTGACATTTTGCGTCACACAGACGACAATGTCATAATTTTGCACACAGTTGTGATACAAACATGTTTATGTTGTTTATGTTTATTTGACTTCCAGTTAAACACATGCAAAAGTGGTACATTATCATTATTATTATTTGGGTATTTTTTCAACATGTTATTAACTTTGGTTGACGGGAACAGGTCGAGACGACCTCTACAATGCCTGTCAAGCATATAAGTGAATTAACATTATAGAATATAAATAATATGACAGTATAATATAAAACCAACTAATATAGCAATGTTTTGTGTACATGCTTTTTAAAAATGTACATAGTATAGATTATAAATGTTGCGATATGTACACATAAAATAAAATAACCGACAATTGTCTGTCATCTGTTTCCCGCACCAAAACTAGAGATAAAATAGCTACACTGTGCTCTACACTGTGTAGCAAAAAAAAGGACACTCTGGAAAGCATAGAAACCAAATTAAAACCTCTAAATCCTTTAGTTGTTTATTATATAAAAGGACATACAACTAGGATATGTGTAAAGGAAAAATAGTAACAAATTATGGCACTCTTAATTTTAACATAGGCCTACATACATCCCTAAATAAAAGTAATACTATTAGCCTAGAATACATCTACTGACGTCAGCTCATATAGCCGTCGCGCAGCCGAAAGATGCTGAGTAGTACCACATATGCAATATTAGACTGGAGGAAAAACAATCCCAAACTCAAGTAGTAAATCAGTTGATTAGAGATCTTTGAAATTCAGCGTAAGGACTCACCTCGTCTGAAAACAAAGGCGACTGAAAAATCACTAAACCTGAAAATAAAACAGAAAAATCAAATAATAATTTTGAGGAAAACAGCCATCCATGCCATATGGTAATAATTAAGTCAGATCATGACAAACGTGATCCTGTAGAGTGATGTCGGTCTGCTCCGAACAGTAACAATATCAGTATCAGTCTCCGGCATGATTTTTAATGTTGCATAGTATTGTCAATTTTGAGTTTTGAATTTCGTGATTTCTGCCACAGATGTAGACTTTTATATTAGTTATCATGGTGTTCGTATTTTGTCAAAACATAGCTTAAATCATTTAGGCTTGAATGAATGAAATCGTATAGAGCGCATGTATCCAGCTGGAAGCTGTTGAGAGCGCTGAACATCGAGAATAACTTAGCAATACATGTTATCATTCAAATGAGAACTCAGTCTCCCGGGAGATATACAGCTGAGCTGCCATTTAGGCATTCTCATTCATCAGATCCACTATCCTTTCACTAGCGTCTGTGCTGATCTGGCCCTAAGAGAAGGAGGCTGCCGTTGAGGCGCATCAAGCTATTTTTTATTCCAAGGAAATTTGACTTAAATGTGCCAAGTAGTCACACATTGTGGATTTACGTCCAACTCTAGGTCAGTCAGACGAGCCATCTGATTTATGTGGTTCTCTGAGCCCCACGACGCAACATCGCTGCACGCATGTCCTAGTGTATACAGCACCTGTTAGTCCCAGGCGGTCACCCATCCAATTATGTACCGGGCCCGGCGTTGCTTAACTTCAGTGATCGAGCCGACACCAATGAGCTAACGCCGTATTCCGCCTGCTTGATCATATCTAATCTGACTCACTGGTCCATCACACTCAAAATGCCAAGATCGATGTTATCTGAATGTTTATCAGTCAGAAATGTTGAGAGAACGTTAAGACAAAATGTGTCTGATGTCCCTGAATGTGTCAAGTCACTGAAGCTCCACACGAGACATTCATCCGATGCTGATTTAATGTTGGGCCAACGTCGCAGACGGTGGGCCAACATTTAAAACCAGCATTGGGTTAATGGTCATGTACGACGCTGCATTAGAAATGAAGCAGGACAGGTCAGCATCCAGCTTGGGGTAACAATCAGTCTGATCTGGGGTGATTGCGAGGATCTCAACGAACACGAAATCACCTTCATACGGCCCGGCCCCCCATGCATCGTGGGATATGCTGATGAATCTCCCTTCAGCTATTCAGGAAAAAATAAATATTGTTGACTAAGTAACACGAGACGTCGAAACAATGTTGATTTAATGCTGGGGGAGTAGAAACTGGCCCAGCATCAAAGCAACATTGGGACGACGTCTCGTGGTTACTGGAATTCGTCAGTTTAACGGTTGTCATGGTGAATTATTCGTTAATATTTTTCATTCAAATTAAGACATTTTTATATTGATGATATTAATCTACCAAATTAAACTACTTCTTTTATTGAGCAATTACTATTACTACATGTATTATTTGGCACCAGGAAATCTCATTTGTCTCAGAGCCCGGGGTTATCGTGTTCGAATACCTCTGTGAACCATGTTATTTTCTCTGTGTACACATATACAGTGAACATAACTGTTCAAATACATGAGATAATGACAAAACTTTTGGGCTTAAGATTCGCTTTAGAACTTAGCGATGCGAATATTTACCTTAGAGCTTAAATGGTAGACAATCTTAAAACACTAAAGAAACAACGGCAAACGGTAAAGAAGTTTGTTGTAACGGTAAATAACTTGATGTTTTAACGTATACACCTTTCCCAATAGCAACACGCCACACACTACAGTGACTAAAAGCTGAACTATTTAGCTGGGAGTCCTGTCACACTTCTATTACAACACGCCACACAGTGATTAAAACTGAACTATTTAGTTGGGAGTCCTGCTTATGCGCAAAATCATGCAAACAGTGTATTGCATAGCTGGCCTAATTTTCATCATACTTGTCCACAGATTTTCACATATTATGACAAAAGGGACCTTGAATTAACAATACATTTAACATTTAAAGTAGTAGTAGTCTTTACCGTTATTTATTAGACACACGGTAAATCCTATTGTTGTGATATTTTATTTGTGACATTTTATTTTATACTTATATTATTATAATCTTTGTCCATAAGCAAATTATTCTTCGCCTTAAGAAAAAACATGATTGCAATGACTACATCCCGGAATGTATGTGCTAGAGCCCTCTGGTGAATACTTGCAGAAATAACAGGGCTCCTGTTAATGATGAAAACGTTTCCAGTCAAAACGCCGACCACGGGTTAATAGTACAATACTGGTTATTTTATAAATAAGGACAGCTGTATTGACATGCATTAACGCAATTATATAACATTGACACGTTTTTAAGAAACTGCAAACCCGTTTGGGACAAATCAAGACAAATCAAATCAAGCATAGCAGCTTGATTTCCTAAGATTAATCTTTCTTAAAAAAAAATCTGAGTCCTATATACATGTTTGTACCTACTTAAATGATAACAATCTTCAAGTAATGTAAGCTTTGGGTACAAATGTTGGAGACATGTCTTTACCGTTAGGCATATTGCTCATTCTCGCTGTTAGCTTGAGGGTTGTGATATATACGACTCTTGCAGGACATGAGTGATGATATACGGGTCTAGCATGACATGAGTTATGTTATATACGGGTCTAGCAGGACATGAGTTATGTTATATACGGGTCTAGCATGCCATGAGTTATGTCATATACGGGTCTAGCATGCCATGAGTTATGTTATATACGGGTGTAGCATGACATGAGTTATGATATATACGGGTCTAGCAGGATGAGGGCCATGATATTGCCGGGTCTATTTGCCCCGTCACGGGGCACACAAGGCAAGAAAAGTGTGTTGGATAACCCGTGACGGGGCAAATAACAGTTAAATGCTCTTCCATGTCCCGTGACGGGGCGTGGAACCGCTAATTTTGTGCCTTCGATACACCGTGGCGGCCGAAATAAAGGAAAATTATAGCTATACAGCCCGCTGCGGTGTATGCAAGATAATTAAAGTGTCCTTGGGCACCCCGTGAATGATGTAGCGGGGTTTCTTATTGGTTGTCAAAAGAAGCATTACATTGGGTCCATTCGACTAGCACAATAAATATGTTCGCATTTCTAATTTTCAAAAGCAACTACATCGATTAGTGGAGTATGTCCCATATGGCACTCCCGAGGCCGACAGGCTTGTACATCGATCATGAGATCATCCACAGTTACTCGTCATGCGGCCCCGAGGGGCCAATGCACAGGTCCACATCTTAGTGTAGGGAGCATTTGATATTCAATTCGAAATAAACATACACAGTGTGTAGCAATCCCCGCCTGAAAGAGGAGGTTTACCCAGTGTGCAGTGAGCCCCTCATCCCTCCTGAGAGAGGAGGTTTACATAGTGTGCAGTGGGCCCTTCATCCCTCTTGAGAGAGGAGGTTTACCCAGTGTGCAGTGGGCCCTTCAACCCTCTTGAGAGAGGAGGTTTACCCAGTGTGCAGTGGGCCCTTCATCCCTCTTGAGAGAGGAGGTTTACCTAGTGTGCAGTGAGCTCCTCATCCCTCCTGAGAAAGGAGGTTTACCTAATGTGCAGTGGGCCCTTTATCCCTCTTGAGAGAGGAGGTTTACCTAGTGTGCAGTGGGCCCCTCATCCCTCCTGAGAGATGAGGTTTACCCAGTGTGCAGTGGGCCAGTCATCCCTCCTGAGAGATGAAGTTTATCGATTTTGCAGTGTGCCTCTCATCCCTGACTCTGCCTGATACTAAGATGAGGTTTACCAAGTGTGTAGTGAGCCCCTCATTCCTCCTAAGCGATAAGGTTTACCAAGTGCATAGTGGGCCCCTCAGCCCTCCTGAGAGATGAGGTTTATCAATGGTGCAGTGAGCCCCCCATTCCTGACTCTGCCTGATAGATGAGATTTACCAAATGTGCAGTGGGCCCCTCATCCCTGACTCTGCCTCAAAGATAACCCAGTGTGCAGTGGGCCCCTCATCCCTAACTTGTCCTGAAAGATGAGGTTTACCCAGTGTGCAACCAGCCCCTCATCCCTCCTGAGAGATGAGGTTTACCTAGTGTGCAGTGGGCCCCTGATCCCTGACTGGCCCTGAAAGATGAGGTTTACCCAGTGTGCAACAAGCCCCTCATCCATCCTAAGGATGAGGTTTAGCGTGTGCAGTGGTCCTCTCATTCCTCCTAATAGATGAGGTGTACCTAGCGTGTAGTGGGCCCCTCATCCCTTCTGAGAGATAAGGGTTTAGTCAGTGTGCAGCGAGCCCTCACCCACCCTGAAGATGAGATTTAGCCGGCAGTGTGCAGTGAGCCCCTCATCCATAACTGGGCCTGAAAGATGAGGTTCACCCAGTGTGTAGCGAGCCTTTCACTCTCTCAGGGTGAAGTTTACACAGTGTGTAGTGAGCCCCTCATCTCCAAGAGATGAGATTATCAGATTTTCCCTATATTAACATTCTGATGTCTAGAATATCACATATCTTATGGATTAGCACTCTCCATTCTAGAGTATCGCATGTATTAACTCTCTGTGGTCTAGAGTATGACATGTCTCATGTGTTAACCCTTTGAGGACTAAACTACCATATTTTCTCTGCGTTAACCTTCTGTTGCCTAGAGGTTCACATATCTTATTTATTAGGCCTCTGTGGACTAGAGTATCACACGTATTAACCCTCTTTGGTCTAGAGTATCACGTTTCTAATGTGTTAACCTTCTGTGGACTACTCTATCATGTTTATCTTATTTTAACCTACTGATGCCTAGAGCATCATAAATGTTATTGATTAACCTTCTATAGGCTGCAGTTTGACATGTATTAACCCTCTGAGGCCCAGAGAGTAGATAGTACCACGTTTCTCTAATATTAACCCTGTGTGGACTAGATTATTAAATTTCTTCCACATTAACCTTTTGATATCTGGAGTATCACATTTCTTATTTATCAACCCTCTGTTGACTAGACTATCTCAAGTATTAACCCTCTGTGGTCTATTGTATTACGTTTCTAAAATATTAACCCTATGTGGACTACACTATCATGTTTAGCTTATTTTAACCTACTAATACCTAGTTCATCACATATGTTATTTATTAACCCTCTATAGGCTGGAGTATTGCGTGTATTAACCCTCTGAGGTCCAGAGGTTCGATAGTATCACCCGTGTCTCATGTTTTACTGCGATGTGGACTAGATTACCATATTTCTTCTATAATAACCTTCTCATACCTAGAGTATCTATGTTTTATTTATTAATCCTTTCCGGACTAGAGTAACACATGTATTAATCCTGTGGGGTCTCTGATATCACGTGTCTCAACTATTAATCTTCTGCGACTAGACTATTATATATATCTAATGTTAACCTTCTGTTGCCTATACCCAAAGTCACATTAAAAGTGATCAACCAGGATCGCATGTTTTTCGCTGATTTCTGGGTCAATTGTCAACCGATTTTCATGAAATTTTGTAACAATCATATTTCAACAGAATCCTAATATCTCTGAAAATTTCATAAAATTATATATCGTATTTCAAAAGTTAGACCATTTGACATGTAATAAATTGAAATTACGACGTTCCTCTATAAACCCATAAACTAATTCTAGAATTTTATTACATGTCAAATGGTCTAACTTTTGAAATATTTAATATAATTTTGCGAAATTTTTACCGCTGTTAGGATTTGAATAGAAAATGGCCTTAGCGAAATTTCAAGAAAATCGGTTCAGAATTGACGGAGAAATCGCCGAAAATCATGCGATCCTGGTTAATTTGACGGCGAGTATAGCGTATTACATGTCCTCTGTATTAAAGCCGACACAATCAGGCTAAAATCATCAAAAAATCAATAATTTTATTTTTGGCTTCTTAATATACTTCCTTCATATGTGGCAGCGTAGCAAGGTTGCGGAAAACCCCGTTTATCAGTTATTTCTGTATTTCTTATTTTAAACATGCATGTCTGAAATTAAATTGCGTATTTATTTCTCGCTTAACTGGTAAATGCGCAACACAAAATTAAAAAAAACATACTCAATACTAGTCTATGGACATGTTCACATATTATGGCCATATTAAGAAGCCAAAATAAAATTAAGGATTTTTTATGATTTTAGCCTGATTGCGTCGCTTTAACTGTCTGGAGGCTGGAGTATGAAGTGTTGTCTCTTATAAAAATCTTCTGGTGACTAGAGTATCAACTTGCTCCCATATTAACCATGTTAACCATCTGGTGCCACACATGTGTATGATATATTTTCTTCTGTAGCTAGACCCAGCAAATGCTACAAATTGAAATTTTTTTAGATGAATTTTAAAAGCAGATATTTACGAAACTTAGGCCCAACGCTATCTACGCTAGAAAAGCTAGGTGGATAAATGGGAGCTAGAGAGAAAATTAGCAAAATACTTTGATAGTAATCAAAGTTTTAAAAATCATTGTTTTATTATTGTGTTATTATTGCACACTGGAAAAACCTTATCTCTTAGGTGGGGTGAGAGGCTGATCGCACACTGGTGAGCTTCATCTTAGGGAGAAGTAGGGGCTGTAGGGTGGGCTGGTTGCAGATTGGGTGAACTTCATCTCTCAGGCAGAGTCAGGGATGAGGTGCCAACTCCACACTAGGATTTGTAAACATTATCTCTCGGAAGGGATGAGGGGCCCACTGCACAGAAGGTAAACATCATCTCTCAGGGGGGAGGGGGGGGGGGGCCTCATTGTACACTGGCTAAACCTAATCCTTAGAAGGGGCTGGTTGCACACTGGTAAACTTCAACTCTCAGGGATAAGGGGCCCACTGCACACTGGGTAAACATCATCTCTGATGCAGTGTCAAGAATGAGGGGCTGACTGCACACTATGTAGACCTCATATATTAGAAGGGGTGAGGTGCCCATTCCACACTGGCTAAACCTCATCCTTACCGTATCCCCGCGCATAAACGTGCATTCTCTTATAAGTGAAATTCGAATGTCATTTCTCCAAAAACATTCTTGTTCGTTTATAAGTGCATGCAACTCTATTCGAATACTACGTGCATGCACTTATATTCGAAAATTACTACGCGTACCACGGTGTAACTCAAGACATCAGGTGAGAATAATAATAATATGAGTATATTGACTTATAGACTATTACTAGTTAGTGCCCATAATAATTAAAAACAAAAGTTGATCGTAAACACAAACTACAATATTATTTTTTATTATTCATTAACAGGTAGATATTAGGAGAGGATTGCCCCATAATACAGATATGCGCCAACAGTTCAAGGCGCTAAAGCGATAGGGTATGTGTATGATAGCTGAAAAGTGGGGACAAATGAGGTGTGATATAACAGTTCAGGTAGTGTCAATATCTATCTCCCGGAGTCACTCTTGCAAGGTAACTTCAAAGTAACTGTCCCAGTGATTACTAGCGTTAACTCAGTTTACCTTGGATTGGAAGAAATCAAATAATTACGATTTTAACGAATTGGAATAAATTTAAAATTTATCTTTATGTTTAAATATAAGTGCATGCACTTATTTTCGAAAACTAATTGCATTTTCGAATATAAGTGCATGCGCAGGGATACGATAATTAGGATGGATGAGAAGCTGGTTGCACACTGGGTAGACCTCATATTTTAGGCCCAGTTTGGGACAAGAGGCCCACTGCACACTGGGTAAACCTCATCTCTCGGGGATGAGAAGACGGGGCTTGTTACACACTGAATATGTTTATTTCGAATTAAATAATAAGTGCTTTTGCACTAAGACGTGGGCCTGTGCAATGTTTACTCGGCGAATCACAACGACCCACCTACATTATTCCCTACATCCGTCTCTTCCCAGCGAACACGACCAGTAGGCATTTCAGCATCTGCAACGCCGACCACCCAATATTAAAGTAGGCGAGTCGTCACTATTTACTGAACACATGTCGTAGGACCACCCGCATGCGCAGTATGGTTCTAAGGTTGGGGTCGTCAAGGTAAATAATATTGATAAGTGAGCGAAACTTCTCAGTTGGTTTAGTCTATAGCCTACTAGCTTTGACATACTGTCTAATTTTGGCCACTATACCGCTATGGTGGGGACGATCGGAGCATATATTTTACCGTGATATTTTCCCTAAATTTTTCTCAACCCTTTCAGTGCGGGGACCGTCTATAGACGTAAACGACCCCCGCGCTGAAGGAATTAGCAAATTGTAATGAACATAGACCCATAACATAGATATTTAAATGAAGCAGAAAAGCTAACTAAGCTATTTGTGATGATTTCAAACTGGAACAACTCTTTGGTCTCCATGGTTGATACGCAAATATTTCAGCATTGTAAGTGTTAAACCATCTAGACATTAATGAATTCATATTTATTTTGCCAACGTTCTAAGGTATGTGGGCCATCAAAAGTGATTATTTTTAATCAGTTAGTGAAACGTCTGACCTGTTTTCAACTAGGCAATGTTGATGGGTTAAATCAGATTTTAGTCCTAAATATATATTTTTTTATACCACTCCATGGCGATGACTTTTTCCTGAGGTTACATAGTGAGCGCACGATATAACTGCAATACATGTTTCAAATTACTGTTATCATTATTACATTTAGTTATAAACAAAAAAATACATATTTGTGAATTAATTTATACTATTCGCCTTCTGTTTTATGAGTAGGCCCATGGTTTATCCTCCTCCTGTCTGTGACGACTATTGTTTCTGGAAGTAGTAACAATCTGTTCAATTTGTCCTTGTATTAAGACTGATTAAGGCAAAGTGAACACTATTATCATCGGTTGTTTAAATTAAGTTATTATTGCCTTTATCCAAGGTACCATTTATGATTTACCAAAAAGTTTTAAAATAGCATTATATTAATTATACTTATTTATAATAATATTTGAGGAACTATAGAATGTATGGTGAATTTGTTTTTTTCCAAAAAATCAAAAATACTTTGTGAACGCATAATCCCAAGTACCGCTAGTCCGTATTCCTCATACTTTTGTATTTAGGCACTTACCTGCCTGAGTACGAAATGAAAAGGTTTTGGTCATAGCATAATGATTTGTAGTGATTGTCAATTAAAATACTTGGCAGAGATGCATTCATTTTCGCCTCATAGCGAAAACACATCTTATTTTCCTTTCAACAAGGGCTCAGGGGCACATATTTTCTGTATTTTACTACTGTGTACATTTACTAGTATTCTATTGGGTGGCGAAAAGTGTAGGGGGTAGGCCTACTATCCTGTTTAATTTATACAAATTGAAGTATTAGAATTTAGTGTTTTGTTTACAATTGTCCCGGAACGATATTATGGTAGTCGGTATAGCTACTTGAGAATTTGATAATGTACAGACAAGAAGTAGGTAATCTTTTTGTGGATAACTTTTGTGTCACTCTGCGACCATGTGAACACATTCAATTATAAAGTTAATGATGAGATAATAAAAATTACAAATGTTGCAATTGCATTTATTAAATTTTAAACACGAAGAAAATCATATTACACATAAAATATTGTAGATCTTGTTTATGTTTCTTATACAGATAAAACAAAAATAGCCAGTGACTTTGAGTGTTCATATTGAGTGTCCATATATATTCTTCTAAAACCACTGGCGTCTCGCTGAAAATAAAATAATGAGTGGATCAATGAAACATAATTATTTTTTTAATATGTTCTATTCGTGGTGATTAAATTTGAAATTTGCATTTTAAATGTTGATAAAAAAATTACAATATAATAACTACAAGAACTTAAATATGTGTTGGGTAACACATAAATTAGGTACATAGTCATACCTACATTTATCTCTCATACACTACTGTATCATCTGTACACGGGGCAATCGTGTCTTCAGGAGAATGATCTAAAAATTGTATCGCTGTACCTTTATCCTGTACAAAGAAAACAAAAACAATATCACTATAGCACAATTTAATCATTACGAGAACGCAATTCTGCTACGTAGGTGTACTGTGTAGCAACAACGATTTATGTTCTAGCGCTCATAGCGAGCATTTTTCACCAGATATACTGTAGATTAACTTGCTCAGACATGTTGAAATAACCCTGCTGCTTTTCTGTGGTTTAAATAAGAAAGGTTGGAATAGTTATTTAACCCAATGGAATTGGTGTGGATTAAATACGAAAATATTTCTATAACCAGCTGTTTTTCCTGTAGGTTAAATAAGGTTTAAATAGTTTAATAGCCCAGGGGATTTTCTGTGGGTTAAATAAGAAGGTTGGGATAGTTATCTAGCCCGGTGTATTTGTTGTGGATTAAATATGAAGATTGGAAAATCATTCTGAAACCCAGCTGTTTTTCTGTGTGTTAAATAGGAAGGTTGTAATATTATAAAACCCAGGTGCATTGTAGTGGGCTAAATAAGGTTAAAATATGTCTGGATGCTTTATTATGTGTAGGCATAAAGAAGAGTGGAATTGTTGTTTAGCCCGGGTTGTTTTTTGAAAAGCTATAAAACCTACTTGCTTTTGCTTGTGGTCTGGAAGCTACAAAGGTTAAAATAAGTATATACAATGTAGTCTGGGTTATTAATCGCGGGTTAAATAAGAAGGTTAGAATTGTTATTTAGCCTGGGTTGTTTGATGTGGAAATAGTTATTTAGCCTGGATGCTTTGTTGTGGTTAAATAAGGACATAGGTTGACATAGTTATTTATTCACGGTGATTTGATGTGGGTTGAAGACAAAGATTGAAATAGTTCTATAACCCACTTGTTTTATATGGGTTATATAAGAAGGTTTGTATTGTTATTTAGCCCGGGATGTTTTCTGTGGGTTGAATATGTCGGTTGAAAAGTTATACGCCTAAAACCTACTTGCTTTTATTTGGGGTTAATAGAAGGTTCAAATAGTTAAATAGCCCATTAGGTGATTTTCTGTGGGCTAAATAAGAAGGTTGAAATAGGTATATAATCTGGATTCTTAATTGCGGGTTAAATAAGAAGGTTGGAATTGTTATTTAGCCCGGGTTGTTTGATGTGGAAATAGTTATTTAGCCTGGATGCTTTGTTGTGGGTTAAATAAGTAGGCCACATATTATTCCGGGTGATTTTATGTGGGTTGAAGACGAAGAATGAAATAGCTTTATGACCCACTTGTTTTTATGTGGGTTATATAAGAAAGTTTTTATTGTTATTTAGCCCAGGTTGTTTTTCAGGATTTAATAAAAAACGTAGGGGTGGGGGGGGGGCTTGGTGCCGGCCCACAAGTTTTTGTTGGTATGCTAAGGCCAATTTAGGTGGCTTTTTAAAATAAAGTGTCGAAAAAACGGGGTCGTCCCGCCTCCCCCGCCTGGACCTGCGGCCGACCTTCCCCGTCATTAAGTTGACTATAGATTTACCCATGTTGGTTAAATGTTGGCCCAGTGTCGTAGACGGTGGACCAACAATAAAGTAACCTTGGGTAAATGTCTCAGATACTAAGCAATGTAAAATGCACAGCGGGCGTCGTCATCAAACCTGTTGCGACTACTGTTTGTATGAAAATTTAGCATAAATCAAATGCGGCCACGGACGATAATACGTGTAGTTGCCAATTCACATAATATTTGGTAGTAATCCAGCTTTCATAGCTTTTGTAAATGTTGCAAGCGATAATAGTTGTCAGGAGTCAGGGATATATTTACATTTGTACAAGTTTATTTTACGCGGCATAACTTACCTGTTCATTTTGATAAGGTCTTGGTGTAGGCTATTCAGTTTCGTGAATGAGCGCCAAAAAAACAAACATTGACAGCAGGGCATTGAAAGAACGATTTTGATTGGTTGTCATTGTCGAGTTAAATAAGGGTTTTAGTCTTCTTGCACACCCCGTGACGGGGTAAATAGACACTTCCATGATATATACGGGTCTAGCAGGACATGAGTTATGATATATACGGGTCTAGCAGGATGAGGGTTATGTTATATACGGGTCTAGCAGGATGAGGGTTATGATATATACGGGTCTAGCAGGATGAGGGTTATGATATATACGGGTCTAGCACGATGAGGGTTATGATATATACGGGTCTAGCAGGATGAGGGTTATGATATATACGGGTCTAGCAGGATGAGGGTTATGATATATACGGGTCTAGCAGGATGAGGGCTATGATATATACGGGTCTAGCAGGATGAGGGCTATGATATATACGGGTCTAGCAGGATGAGGGTTATGATATATACGGGTCTAGCAGGATGAGGGTTATGATATATACGGGTCTAGCAGGATGAGGGTTATGATATATACGGGTCTAGCAGGATGAGGGTTATGATATATACGGGTCTAGCAGGATGAGGGCTATGATATATACGGGTCTAGCAGGATGAGGGTTATGATATATACGGGTCTAGCAGGATGAGGGCTATGATATATACGGGTCTAGCAGGATGAGGGTTATGTTATATACGGGTCTAGCAGGATGAGGGTTATGATATATACGGGTCTAGCAGGATGAGGGCTATGATATATACGGGTCTAGCAGGATGAGGGTTATGATATATACGGGTCTAGCAGGATGAGGGTTATGATATATACGGGTCTAGCAGGATGAGGGTTATGATATATACGGGTCTAGCAGGATGAGGGTTATGATAAATACGGGTCTAGCACGATGAGGGTTATGATATATACGGGTCTAGCAGGATGAGGGTTATGATAAATACGGGTCTAGCAGGATGAGGGTTATGATATATACGGGTCAAGCAGGATGAGGGTTATGATATATACGGGTCTAGCAGGATGAGAGTTATGATATATACGGGTCAAGCAGGATGAGGGTTATGATATATACGGGTCAAGCAGGATGAGGGTTATGATATATACGGGTCTAGCAGGATGAGGGTTGTGATATATACGGGTCTAGCAGGATGAGGGTTATGATATATGCGGGTCTAGCAGAATGAGGGTTATGATATATACGGGTCTAGCACGATGAGGGTTATGATATATGCGGGTCTAGCAGAATGAGGGTTATGATATATACGGGTCTAGCAGGATGAGGGTTATGATATATACGGGTCTAGCAGGATGAGGGTTATGATATATACGGGTCTAGCAGGATGAGGGTTATGATATATACGGGTCTAGCAGGATGAGGGTTATGATATATACGGGTCTAGCAGAATGAGGGTTATGATATATACGGGTCTAGCAGGATGAGGGTTATGATATATACGGGTCTAGCAGTATGAGGGTTATGATATATACGGGTCTAGCAGGACTTGAGTTATGATATATACGGGTCTAACAGGATGAGGGTTATGATATATACGGGTCTAGCAGGATGAGGGCTTTGATATATACGGGTCTAGCAAGATGAGGGCTATGATATATACGGGTCTAGCAGGATGAGGGCTATGATATATACGGGTCTAGCAGAATGAATGTTATGATATATACGGGTCTAGCAGGATGAGGGTTATGATATATGCGGGTCTAGCAGAATGAGGGTTATGATATATACGGGTCTAGCACGATGAGGGTTATGACTTACAGAGATGTAGGAGGCGGAGGGTTAAGAGGATTCACTAGGCGGGAGTTATTCTCATTTGTATAAGGATGTCCAGAATAAGTAGAGGATCCAGACGGGAGTCTGTGTAAAACATCCGGATAAAATACCTCGCCGTCTCAACAACGTCTCCACACCTAGAGTATTACTGCTGACTGGCCCAAACATAGGAGGCGTTCACACAATGTTGTTTTAACGTTAGGCCAGCGTCGTAGACGCTGGCCCAACATTAAACCGACATTATCTGAGCTTCTCATGGTCGCTGGAATTGGTGAGGTTTTCACACGACGCTGGCCCAATCTTAAAACAACATTGGTTTAACGCCTCCTGTCTCGTGGGGCGTGTTACTGTTTCTGATAATTTTCACGTGTTTAAATTTTCGCGAATTTCCGATTTTGGTGATGTTTATGAAGTTTAGATTTCACGAATTTTGATTTTTTTATTAGCGGTATTATAAATATAATTTTCGTGAGATTCTGGAATTAGCGAAATTAAAAACTCGCGAAAATTACCAGGTCTACAATATTGTGTGGTGTTGGGCGGAATCTGGCAGCGTTAATTGGTCGTAAGTAGATTACACTAGGTCACCACCCACCTTCATGAGCGGATATGCCATGTCCGTCAGCCAGTGAGGGGGCGAGTGAACTTTACTATAAGGCCATGAGGGTTATGCTGCCCAATCATGGCAGCATCGCGACAAAAAGAAGCCCACAAATCGGGACTGTGCACCACTATTCTTGAATCAATTCAAGGGTTCTTTATAGTGTATAGTATCATAGACATCACTGCACACTCCATACCTTTCAACAGTTTGCAACACTGCATATGCACAACCACGATGAGAAAATCCGACCCGCCCGGGATTCGAACACAGTACCTCTGAGTTTGGAGCCAAAGCCGGATCTAGTGAGTCATCGGGGCCGGTCAAATTGGGCTGGGAGAATATCCTGGTGATGGTGAGATAAATCAGATAACACTGCCACAGACACCAAACATAAGATTAAAAACAAGAGCAGTGATCGACTGAGACCAAGCACGCTACCATCCGTCTCCCCGCAAATGATTTTAATAGTGGACGAGAACGAACTATTGGAAACTAATAAAATTGTAATTGTAATGGAACCTTAATAATGAAGTGGGAACGAACCCCAAACTCTGGCATGTAGCGCTAACGTTAGCATAATAGATTTAGCCCTTACAGCCCGGAAATCTGTCTATAGACAACAGATTCTGACGTTTAAAAGTCAACCTCACACTGTAAGAATTAAAAGATTTATAATGGCCGTAGACCCATAACATAGGTATTCAAATGAAGCGGAATAAGCTGAGTAAGACGCTTTTGATGATTTAAAATTGAAAATGGTTTTATAAAAAGTATTTCATCGCTTTCAGGGCTTAAGGCTCCCGCAGCTACTACGGGGCATCTTATAGGCTACACAAACCACTCGCCCTATAGCTACATATTCTGTTTGTATTGTTTGTTGTTGGTGTATAGTAAGTGGGACTAGTGACAGGTAACTACACGCAATTATCGTCCATACCTACTATTCTTCACCACATGATCATAACGAGGTCTCTGACGACCGACTAAACGGATTGTCTCTATTATTCTTCCTATGTTTTTGCTGTGTATTTTCTAATTGAATTCTCGGGATTGGTTTCGTTTTCTCATAGATATTCCATTTTTGTCAGGTAGTTTTCAGCGTGCTTTAATCTGAGTGGTTGAAGAAATGCAAAAATGAAAATTAACACTTGACTTGTTAAGTTGTAAGTTTAGATTAATTGTAATGAAACTGGAATTTCCTGGTGTAAAATTAAAATATTTTTGGTGTAGCATACAACGCTGTTGTGATGTTGAATCAACGTCATCGGCGTTGATTCAACGTCGCAACAGCGTCGTGTGGAGGATCACGTATGCTTGTCTACCAGGACAAATGGAATAGCGCATCATCCTGTCACATGAGGAGTCACCGCTGTCATTCAATAAGTTATTAATATACAACCCTTTGATCACTGGTCCAGATGAATTTAGATTTTTATTTTGTATTAGCGCATTACATATCAGCTTTTAGACATGTTAAGGTTAAAACGTGACATCAATCAACAAGATTTCTGAATCGTTGAACTTCATTTTGCCAAATCGCAATAATTTCCACCCACTTGAAATTGGGAATCGCGTCAGCGCGACATAACTTCAAGTGGGTGGAAATTACAATTAAAAATTCTGCGGTTCACGGGTGAAATTCGAGGATAGAATATTATACTTCGGCCAAATTTGACATATCTAACATGTTTTAACAACTATGGCCAAACTAGGCGGTCGGCTAACCTCTCAACCGAGTATTGACAACAATATATCTTCCAATTTGGAGTGGTATTTCATTTTTTTTATATTTTGCTTGAGTATTTTCGGATTTAGCAGAACAAGGGTTAAGCGAAAGGATTGATTCTCTGCCTTGTTGAGGTAATGTTTTAAAAATGAGGTAACGTTTTAAAGATGACATAATGTTTAAAAGATGAGGTGATGTTTTAAAGATGACATAATGTTTAAAAGATGAGGTTATGTTTTAAAGATGACATAATGTTCAAAAGATGAGGTTATGTTTTAAAGATGACATAATGTTCAAAAGATGAGGTTATGTTTTAAGGATTTCAAAGGCATCGCTTTCTGAACAATAGGAAAACTAACTACATTCATCACACTCTTATTTTTCAAGTCAATTTGCGAAGAATTTATTTTTAGGTCGTTCGTCGTGAGAAATAAATGAAATGAATCGGGCTTCAGGCCAATTTGTGCACATATAGGCTACATTTGACCAGAAGAACCTCCCGAGGATGGTGAGATGAGTGAAATGAAACTGCGCTCCAGATGTAGGATTCAAAATTCAAACCCTGGAGGTCTGGGGCCGAGCACGCTACCTCTCGGTCACAGAGGCTCTCCACAATACTGAGTTTTACGAGTGGATGGGGAAGAAACATTTTTGTTTCTTTCAAACGGCCGAGACCGGGAAACGAACCCCGAACTCTATCGTGAAAGGCAGCGGTGCTAACCACTTCCCCTGGGCCCCCGCCCGCATGAGAAAACAAACAGCAAGAGGAATAAATTATCCTGATACTATGACATACGCAAATGAAATAAAAATGCAATAGCTCAAGTGTAATATATAAATTGTAATATTTCAAGTGTAATATATCAAGTGTAATATCAAAAGTGTATTATATTAAATGTAATATCTAAAAATGTAATATCTCTAATCTAATATATCAAGTGTAATTTATTTATTTATTCAGCCCTTATTACATGAGGAAATACATATAAAAATGAACATGCAATAACATTGTAAAAGTCCATACTAGTATGATTCATAAAAATGTACATCAAAACAGTAAAATAGATCAAGTTTAATATCTGAAGTGTAATGTATCAAATTTAAATATCAAGTGTAATAGATTAAATGTAATATCTAAAGTGTAATATATCAAATGTAATATCTAAAGTGTAATAAATAAAATGTAAGATCTAAAATGTAATATATCAAATGTAATATATGAAGTGTAATATCTCAAATGTAATATATGAAGTGTAATATCTCAAATGTAATATATGAAGTGTAATATCTCAAATGTTATATCTCAAGTTTAATATGTCAAATGTAATATCTAAAATGTCATCTTTTATATAATATATGAAGTGTAATATATCAAATGTAATATAGGAAGTGTAATATCTTAAGTGTAATATCTCAAATGTAATGTACTAAGTTTAATATCTCAAGTGTAATATCTCAAGTGCAATATCTTAGGTGTGATATCTCAAATGTAATATCTTAAGTGTAATATCGCGAATGTAATATCTGAAGTGTAATATTGCAAATGTAATATCTGAAGTGTAATATCTCAAGTGTAATATCTGAAGTGTAATATCTCAAATGTAATATCTGAAGTGTAATATCGCAAATGTAATATCTGAAGTGTAATATCGCAAGTGTAATATCTTAAGTGTAATATCTCAAATGTAATATCTGAAGTGTAATATCTCAAATGTAATATCTGAAGTGTAATATCTCAAATGTAATATCTGAAGTGTAATATCGCAAATGTAATATCTGAAGTGTAATATCTCAAGTGTAATATCTTAAGTGTAATATCGTTCATTCAAAAACCCTTAGTTGTTGGAAAATAAAGTCTGTTTCAGGGATGTACAATGATGCTTTAGTGCATCGCGAGGGCTTAACCCTTTAACCGCCAAATTATTCAACTGGAATTTTCACATACTTATTTGCCAAAATGGAGTTCCATAAATTTCAAATCTTGCTGATTAATGTCACGTTTTATCTTTAACAGGTTTAAAAGCTGATATGTAATGTGCTAAAAAAATGTAAAGAACGAATATGGACGGCACCGGCGGTTAAAGGGTTAAAGGGTTAGAGTACAAAATTCCTTATTTCGTGTGGTCACTAGTATGTAAAGGGTAGCTCCCTTATTTCGTGTGGTCACTAGTATGTAAAGGGTAGCTCCTTTATTTCGTGTGGTCACTAGTATGTAAAGGGTAGCTCCCTTATTTCGTGTGGTCATTAGTATGTAAAGGGTAGCTCCCTTATTTCGTGTGGTAACTAGCATGTAAAGGGTAGCTCCCTAAGTGCTACCCGCTTATAATGAATAACCATTTTCAGTCTTCAGTTTGTCTTTAAAAAAATGTGCATAAAATTTGGATAGTAGTCGTACAAATTAAATATGCTGTAAATATGGTAATTTTCGCGTTTTTAAATTTTCGCGAATTTCGGATTTTGGAACTTTTCACGAAGCTTAGAATTCGCGTATTTTTCATTTTTCTTCAGTAGCGCTATTATAATAAAAAAAATGGCTAGATTCTTAAATTCGCGAATTTGGCCTCCTCGCGAAATTCGCGAAAATTTAAACCTCACGAATATTACCAGATCTACAGTAAATAATATTTACCCACAATTACGTTGCCACACAAAATATTGATGTTCTATTCAGTAGCAGCAAGCAATTGCGAAATTTAGTGGAGAAAAACAATCCGATAAGAAAAATAAAATTGGAATAAAAACCCTATACAGGCGGATATGGCTGTTTTATGATGAGATAACGGGAATATGATGGACACTACAAGCACTATACTCTAGTGTGTATAAAACCAATATCATGCACAAACACGGTACACGAAAAGAGCTGAAACATTAAAAACAAGTTTTTGCTGTTCTCCTTCGCAGGGCCGACATTATAAACCCATTCGTAAACATCCACACGGCATTATTGCACCACACGATAGAGTAAATCCACCAAAAGAAGGATTTCTGTGATTTAATCTATACGTCGCTATTTCATGTTTCATAAGATCCCGATTTTTGCGGATGCAATTCACATTCATGAGAATGTGAATAAAAAGAGATAATTGCAGTTGTGTTGGTCAGAGGGGTATACTTGAATTCATTGTGGTGGGAAAACACGTTATTGTTTTATTTAAAGCATAAAACAGACATAAAAAACCCATAGGTCAACTATTTTATCAATCATGTCAATATATAAAGCCCTTCGTTTTAAATTGGTAGGATAATTTGATTGGAGAAGGCCATTCAGAATTAAAAATGGATGTGATCAAATATTTTACATAATTTTCTCAAATCCTAGGAGGATCAATAAACAATTCTTAGTAAGTTTGTTACCAAGGTAATCTGTATATTTATGACGTCATAAATGAAATGACAGTTAAATAAGTAATGATTTCCTCGGCAGTCTTACTTTCGTAGTCATTATTCCACTGTCTCTAACTCCTACCAGACAGATTATTTTGCACAATTAAGTACCCCTCTAGACAGTTTTTACCATCTTAGGCTGCTCGAGGGGAACACGTTCAGTATCTAATCTAACTCGTAAAACACTAATATTGTGAGATAGTTTCAAAATGTCACTTCGTCGCTCTCAGCTCGGTTCCCAGTTAGAATCATCAGCTTTGAAGACTGTGAAGACATATACAGACGGCCTTGAAGACGTGAGTCAAGAATAACAATGTAGACAATGGTGTAAGACTATAGTCCATTAACCGGTACTTTTTAGAATAAGGGACTAACGCTATTCTTAAAGCGGCTCCTTGGGATGACATCAGTTCTCGTTTTTATTTTGTAATGAAGTAGTGTATCCCCCAGATCATAATATTTTTAGCTTTTTTTAAATCCTTTTTATCAACATTTCTATGAATCCGCTTAAAACCCAAACAAACTTTTTGTATACCTAAACACTTGCTGAAGGACGGTTGAATGTTCCTACAGCATTGGGCCATATGACATGTTGATGCCGTCAGCCCAGCGTTGGGCAGACAATCAGTGTTGCAGGTGTATCCTCCCATGTCCTGACTATAACTATAAGACACAAATTAGCGGCGATTGCTTTGATCTCACCGTCCAAGACGTGGGAATATGTGTTGTGAAGTGCTGTATATTGCTGACTTGTTGTGTTTACATGGGCATGGCAATATACGACCTGGAAATATAACTATTTCACTCTTTTTCGGTGCTTTAAAATTGTTTTTTTGACTTTTTTGTATTTTTTAGCTAAGATCGGTAGGCTATAATATATAGTCCAGCTTCATATAAATTAAATTTTCAAAATTGACAAAATTAGAAATATCTCATCCCACGGGGTCCCTTTAAGACTACGAGACCACATTTTCCGTTCACATTTGCGTCATTGTGACCATGGACCACATTTGTATGGCTAGCCGCCCTATAGGCCGCTATAGGTTTGGTCAAATTGTCTTTAACATTAAAAAAAACAATACATTAACGTCCCTTACTCCTTATTGATTACATTACCCGTTAATCCAACAACGCTGACATATTGTATATCAGCTTTGAAAACCAAATTGATTTTTTTTATTTCAAATCATCATAAATGCCTTAATTAGCTCTTTCCGATTCATTTGAATACCTATGGCTATGACTATGTTATGGGTCTACGGTAATTATAAGTAAATATATATTTTTTTAAGTAAATAAATTCTTTCAGTGCGGGGATCGAATTTGAACTTCAAAATTTGACGTTTACAGACGGAGATTCTGAAGTATAAAGACGGTCCCCGCGCTGAAAGGGTTATTAAACCCTTGCCTCGCTAGACCTAATCCTAATCACCACTTCCGTATCCCGGCGCTTAGACGTGTATTTTATTTGATATTTTAAGATGCACTTAGTTTTTGAATATAAGTTAATAAGTGCAAGTACTTATATTACTGCCTGCTATTGAATCTAGTGTATTTCAAACCTTCACACCTTATTTTTTTTTTATTTCACAAACATGCTGTAAACCATAATGCTAGTGGGCGCTATTTTTTATATTTGGACATTATAAATATAAAGCGTCTTTTTTTTACTATTTTACTAGTACATATATGAGTCCTGCCTAGGAGCAGATATATTTGGCAAACAGGTTTCTGTTTGCCGTGTAATAAGTACAAGGTTTTCCACAAGATGGAGCTGTTGACACTACCTGAACGGTCTGCTCCAGCAGCTGCCGCCATCACTCATTCAACTGTTTAGCGCGTAACGACTGACTAATATGTGATAACATTGGAGATGGTGGTGCATAGCTTTAACCATTGCAGCGTGGGGAGCGTCTTTAGACGTCTACAGACGTCTAAAGTCGATCCCCGCATTAAAATAATTAAAATGTTTATAATGGCCGTAGACCCATAACAAAGGTTTTCAAATGAAGCGAGAAGATTTAACTAAGATTGAGAGAATATTGCTTTACGTCGCTTTCTGCCCAATAGTGGCAATATCGCGACAGAAAACATCCCAAAGCCGGGACAATGGCCTATTCTTATTTCGAATGACTTCTTTATAGTGCTCAGTACCATAGTCATCCCATACTTTTGAACAGTTTGGAGCACTGTATATGCACAACTACGATGACAAATATCCGGCCAGACCGGGACTCGAACCTAGTACCTCCAGGTTACAATATCTTACAAGCCCCAGTCTATACAAATGAGCCGTCGGGGCGGCCAGCTAACTAAGCCATCTATGATGATTTCAAATTGATGCTCTCCATGGTTTATACAAACATATTACAGCGCTGTAATTGATGACGTAATGCCTTGTTACCTCGCTATGCACTGAACACAAGTCAGTCTAATTAGGATTATTTATAACCGATTGAGCAATACAATTTAAACATATCTTTAGCTAGTAAATATATACATTTTTTGGTTATTTTTTTGTTTTATTTAAGTTTAGTCAACTGCAGCAAACTGACGACCATTGTTCTATAGTACCCAAACGGGGATTGTCATTTGTCCCACCTTAGTCAATGCTAGATGTCAATGGAAACAACAATTATGCTTATGCTGATTACATCAACATGTAACCCAGGCATAGGATCGCGTTCTCAAGTGTAGAACTGTTGTCATAGAAATAAAACATTTAGATTAGCCGCCTGTGAGCATGGTCAGTATAGCGTAGATTCTATGGTATAAGTGTCTATATCTACAAGTCTTAGTAATCGGCAGGGAGCAGATATCGGGTACGAGTTGGTTGGTTACGAGCTATACATGGTAAGAAATGTCCTGTTACCGCGGCAGCTAGAAATATAAATTTACCTTTGCGGACAAAAGGTTAAAAGAGTCAATGCTTCAATATAACAAACATCAACCACACAATTTTATATGACAATAAGCTTATCGTAATTGTGGACCATTGGTTCGTTCTTTTCACACACCCACCCACATTTGGAAATCATAAACGATTTTTAAATATTTCACCACCAGTAATCAGGTAATGCAATATTCTGCCATTTTAGTGTTTAAAAGTAAGTCTATCAAATACGCCAAGTTTCTACAATTTTAACTTGACATAGACTACACATACGTCCTGTGACTGGTACTATTCAGAGTAAAACTAAATGCAGCGGACACAATCCTTGAACAATTAGCAATAACAAGATACCATGATGTCACACACTACCACTCGATCACTGACGCTCCCCATAATACTAAATCTTTAGGAATAACGAGGAAGAAACATTTGTCTCCTTGAAAACTGCATAATTAGCGGTGGCAAAACATATTATTGCATCATTATATATAATCACAACATTTTTTATTTGTTAATAACCTGCATACACCTATACTATTAAAAATTAACGAAATCAGTTTTATCTCCACATTCTTTCTGTTCAAGATGCTAATCTTTTAAATCAGCCTTTGTGGGGTATACGCTGTCTTTGTGGGGTATACGCTGTCTCGTGCAAAAAGATAATACATTAAGCCGAATTAAATTTCCATAACAAATGAATAATAGTGCTTTTTTGTCTTTTATCCAGTTATTTCCGGAAAAAATATGTGTTTTTGTTAGTGATTATTAATACACTTGACGAAGCGATATTTCACAATAAACACCCTTTAAATGCAGTTAAAGTTTATGGTCTGCTGTAAATTCAAAAAAGGAAAAGAGCAAAATATTGAGTTAAACTAACACACGAAATCGACAATCACAATTCATACAACATACCCACATCTTCAGATACCTCCGGTTTCGAGCCTCGCTGCCTCAAATAAACTGTGGTCCAGTTGTGCATAAATAAGAATGACCATTTTGATTTATGCACAGCTGGACCAACCCACATTTCTTATAAATTCAGCAAATACAAATATATGTGGAAAATTTACAATAATAAGCACATTACAGACTCTCACAAGTGTATCAAGCCACAATTATTGTTGATTTAACAAATGTATAGAAAAACACATCAATAAACACATTACAGAATATATACATATTCCGGAGATCTAGCTGTGGAATGTTTTTAGTAAAATACGTGTAACCTTTAAAACTTATGTGAAATCACGGGGACTGTGGGGCTGATGGGAGAAATAAAGGTGTGGGTTGGTCAAGTTGTGCATAAATCAATTTGAAGATTTTACATGTGTTGGTTTGGTTCACCGCCGCCAGGTGGTGGGATGGGCTTAATTTGGACTTCCGGTTAATTTAAAAAAAAAGACTATGCATAATGTCTATCACTTGGCACACTTAACTCATTTTCGATTTTTTGGGGGGTTTGCTCAGTTGTACATAAAGGCGTCCAATTCTTTCACTGCGGGAACCGCCTTTAGACGTCAGAATCTGACGTCTACTGACTTCAGATTCCGACGCATAAAGACGGTCTGACGTCTACATACCTCAGATTTTGACGTCTGAAGACGGCCTCCGCACTAAAATGATAAAAATATTTATAATGACTTCCGCGCTGAAAGGGTAAACTTCATCATTCAACAGCTCACATGTGACTTGGCGACAAAGATGCTATCAGGCCGGTGGCTTTGTTTTTATGATTGGGCCCTCGCGTGATTGGCAAACAGCGTGCATAATAATATTACCAGAGATAAACGCATTCATATTCATCAACAAATCCCGTGTTAAAATCCTTAAACCCTCACGATGATGCATTAAAGCATCATTTTGCGTCTCTGAAAAAAGACTTAATTTTATACATCCAGGGCTATTAGAACGAACATTTTTCATGGAACCGTTTCAATAATAACGATATGTTATTCATTAGCCCCCCACTTCACATCATCTTTATCCTCTACAAGTTGATAATTGCGATAGCAATTCGCGGCTTGTAGTGGATGAAGATGATAATGGTATATTCAGGCCTGAAAGGGCTATGAATCAAATGGAAATTGTGCTTTGATTTCTTTTGGATTCTGACGACAGGGTGTATTGGATAAATGTAAAAAACTGACAATTTCAGTGGAAGGCGACTGGGGAATCTACATTTGATATTATTGATCTGTGGTGAGGCAGAAAATAGAAAAGTCCGTACATGTAGCCTTTTAATCTTATTAACACTGTCGGCACAGTAATCGACTTTAGACATCTGAATCAGACTGTAGAAGTCAATCCCCGCAGTATTATACTTATAAATAATGTATTAAAATAAAGTGGAAAGTTATAAGCCGACGTTTTTTCACATTCAATAACCCTTTGGTTTCCATACTATCTATTGGTTCAGCATTTGCTGTTTGCTGACTATTTTGCACAGGAAAACGTGAATGCTCTACGGATATTTTGATGAAATAATTTGATATATATATCAAATTATTACGGATATTTTGATGAAATAATTTGATATATATATCAAATTATTTCAAAAAAATATCCGTGGAGCATTCACGTTTTCCTGTGCAAAATAGTCAGCAAACAGCAAATGCTGAGCCAATGGCGGGATAATGTTGGTCCAGCGTTACAGACATTGGGCCAGCATTACCCTGGAATTAGTTCAGCGTTTCTTGTTTAACCCTTAAAGTGCTGAATCAATTTGTGAAAAACATCGCAGCCAAAGGGTTTTTTTCAATTTGAAATCATCACAAATGTCTTAGTTAGCTTTTTCCGCTTAATTTGAATACTTATGTTGTGGGTCTACGGCCATTATAAAGATTTTACTTCTTATAGTGCGGAGGTCGACTTTAGACGTCAGAATCTGACGTCTAAAGTCGATCCCTGCGCTGTAAGGGTTAATGGGACCTTACAAAGACTACGAGAACTGTCAAAAAACAGGATTCTTTCGGAATCGACAGCTCTTTTCCTCGTTTCCTTATTATTATTGAACTGTCTCAAACAAATATATATAACAATGTACAAGCTATTTTGGCCTAATATGTTTCAATTACCTCCATAATCACCTCAACCAGTTATGTTCTCGGTATTGTTGGTTTGTCCGTCTGTCACTCTATCGGTCCGTTGAATTACTTAAGAAGTAAATAACGGATTTACAAAACACCACCAGATGTGTTTCAGGCCAAGAAACAATCTATTAAATTTTGGGAGTGATCCGGGTTACGATCCTGATTTCATGTATGGGATGATAAATTATATTATGCTTATATTAGGCTTGCCTGTATGGAAGACTACGTTATTACGACATTGTCCTACAGCTGTATGTGCACACCACGCGCGTATGCGATTGAGAATCGTACGGGGACACCTAGTGGTCAAGTCAACCAGCTCTGAGGTCTCGGGGGACACCTAGTGGTCAAGTCAACCAGCTCTGAGGTCTCGGGGGACACCTAGTGGTCAAGTCAACCAGCTCTGAGGTCTCGGGGGACACCTAGTGGTCAAGTCAACCAGCTCTGAGGTCTCGGGCAGGCTGTACATTCAAAATAGAAGGGTTTGAATGTACAGACTCCGCGCGAGCGGTTGACTTGGCCACTAGGTGTCACCGTTCTATTCTCAATCGCAGGCGAGCGTGGTGCACAGTTACTATACGACCTTTATCAGTTTATGAATGAATGGAATATGTTGAATCTATAACATCATAATTGATGACTACCCACTTTATGAATGAACGCAATACGGCTGTAGTCTACCAGAATGTACTATCCAATACATTTTGGGGATGATCTGGATTACGATCAGGATGCAGGACAGGCGTTTGCGTAGCCCTACCCCCCAATTTTGACCAGGTGAAAATATAGAGTTCATCCCTACTTTTTTGCTGTTAACATCTCATTTCATGTTTTAGACATATCAAGGTTTCAAAAAAAGTTGGTGTGGGGGAAATGTGTGTGTGTGTGTGGGGGGGGGAGGGGGTGGGGGGTGCATGGTGGGTGGTTCTAGCCCACGGCCTATCATGGTACTGCGTGGTTAGCGCCTCGCGCTGGCTGGCTTATTAAAGTATTATATAACATGGACTACTTCTTGCTTATCGGCCGAAAATGAGACGTTCTTGGACAATTGGCATGGTAAGGATGCCGATTAGGGAACAAAGGCAAAAATGTAAAAACCTGTCCCAATGTACGAGCAATGTGACACTAAATAGTGGCCAATGACAAAGCTTTACCTGGTGTGATGCAATAGTTACTATAGTTAGTTCCGTCATAAACACGATCACATCTATTTGAAGATTCCCGGCGCCCACATCATGTGAGCTTGTTGACGGTAAAAATGGATTCCATGACCCAGAAAATGTTAGTTTAGACACCAAACTCATGATTCTATGTGGTTTAGACTCCAATATATTGATTTTATATCGCGGCCATTTTAAAATTCACGATGGCGGCAATATGGAATAAATAAATTGATAGGTACCAAGTTTTATTGGAATCTACATAAACTACCTACATCTGTATACATTTTCATGCTTTTGTCGAATTTTGCACGGTCCTTCTGTAGCATGGACCTTATTAGTTGTACTATAATCAGGTAGTACACCTATATATCAAGCATGACATTACTGCACAGAAATAGAAAGAATGAAAAGGCTCCTTAAACGTGGGGCTTCTTTGTGTTTTTTAATGCCGATCCCAAAAACACGGGTTCTAGTGCCTGTCACACATGCCATGACACATACACATACTGCCGGCGTATGGATTACACGTTATCTTTATCTTTTCTGATTTAGATGGGTCTTTGAAATTACAATTTAATGATATGAGATCTCTAATATTTAATATTCTGGTGTAAATAGCTACAATTTATCTATATTTCTTATCTTTAAACTTCTTAATAAAATACCTTTGTTAATTTGTGTGGCTATGGCATGTAAAATACTTCTTTAGAGGGACTGGCCCAGACTAAAATCATAAAAAAATCGGTGATTTTATTTTGCCTTCTTAATATGACCATATGATGTAAACATGTCCATAGACTAGAACTGCAAAAGTTTTTTTAATTTTTGTGCTGCGCATTCACCAGTTAGGCTAGATATAGAGACGAAATTTCTGATTTCTAATTATGTCAAAAATTAGAAGTACGGGAATTTTGTCTGTATATCTAGTCTAGCTGATGAATGCGCAGCAAAAAAATTCAAAAACTTTTGCAGCTCTAGTCTATGGACATGTTTACATCATATGGTCATATTAAGAAGCCAAAATAAAATCACCGATTTTTTTATGATTTCAGCCTGGGCCAGTCCCTTTAAAGTGTCATCGTGATATTGTCCTGTCATATCTCCCGAGGGATACTTTCACATTCGGGCGGCAGACAATGCGCGGATATGAAGACTAGTAGGCCCTACTTGTCCTAGCATAAATCCTGAATGGAATTTGTGATCCATACAAATCATGTGTTGTCTGTCATCGCGGCTGACAGGTAGGAGTCCCACAGAAGTCCACAGAATCCTTTATTTGACTTTATCTGTTCTTGTGGAGAACATCACTTCCTCAGAGATTACATACAAATAGAATGAGGCCAGAAAACTGGGATCAGTGAAAATGGCAACGTCTGATATCTCATGGGTCTTAATTCCTCTATTGCTGTATTACCGTTAATCAAATTTTCGCTCAGTTGAAACTACTATATCCACCGTAATTACTAGCTTTAAATAGATGAAAAATACCGCTACTTTTTATTTAATATCTTAACGTTCACATTCTCCAAATATCAATCCAAGTTTAAAAGCTTTTGAAATTTCGCCTTGCACTTTCTAGCTTTAAGCACGAGAAATAATTATATTTATATATTATTCATGTGAATAGAATAAAAACCATTTTTAATTACAATTTTTTGTGGTTGGTTTGAAATTTGCTTGAACATGTATCTATACAAGTCTAGCAGAATACAGTAAAATCTTAGCGGTTAAACATGGTATGATTTCAATCTTTTGAGAGCCATAATTGTTTTAAAGCTACATATATGTTTGCAATTACTATGTCTTATTTTATTAGAACCTGGAAGTTGCGTCACCGATTATATTTTGAAGCACAAAGATGAGTATGCCAGAATAGCAGTTTATTTATAACCATGGAAACTGATATTCCCAATAAGTCATGTGAGGCATATCACTTAACCCTATCACCGCTACGTACGGCTATAGTCGTTTTTAAATATTTTACCATCATATGAGTGTTTAAACATCAATATTTGCAAATGTTTGGTTTTAAATTAAGCAAATATTAGTCATTTTCAGACACATTGAAGTGGTGGGTCGCGGTAGCGAGATACAATTTCAAGTGGGTGAAAAATAAAATTCTTTGACTTGTTTGCGTTTTGAGGGTTGTTATTAATCATATGGATGAGTCCTATAATGTATAAAACCAGTGGTGTCATGATATCAACACTGATACGATTCTACGAGCGATCTGCACATGCTCTCGTACGTGAGTGTCAGTGTGATATGCACAATACGTTTTATAGCCTATTTGCTTTCCAGTAGGACGGCTGGGGTGGCATTGGCATTGGCAATATATTTTGGCTACTTCGTTCGTATGATGCCGTGTTGTCTGGATGTTCAGTCTGTTTACAAGATAATTGCAGGTGCTTGCGACAATTGAAGAAAAACGCTGCTTAGGGACCCGTTTTTATATTTTATATTGACATAAGGTGTTCAGATGATTAAAAAATGTATAGATTTACTTTTTCCCACTTAAAGACTGCTGGTAGGCACGAGTGTAGGCCACGGGCTACAGCTACACTTACGTGCACCACTTCCACAACTTACCCACACCAATTTTTTTTAGAACATTCATATGTCCGAAACATGAAATGAGATGTTGACATTAAAAAAATTAGGAAGAACTTTATGTTAACGTCTGTCGTTTTTGTTTAAGTTTACCAATCTACACATTCGATATACCTCATAAAAGATCATTAAATGCCTGTTCTAATGATGCAGAGGCTTGGCGTAGAGGCTTGGCGTAGAGGCTTGGTGTAGAGGCTTGGTGTTGAAGCTTGATGTAGAGGCTTGGTGTAGATGTATAGAGGCTTGGTATAGAGGTTTTGGTGTAGAGACTTGGTGTAGAGGCTTGGTGTAGAGGCTTGGTGTAGAGGCTTGGTGCAGGGGCTTGGTGTAGCAGTGTTGCATCTTGATATAGAGTCTTGTTGTATAGACTTGGTGTAAATGCTTGGTGTAGAGTCTTGGTGCAGAGACATGGTGTAGAGGCTTTGGTGTTAAGGCTTGGTGCTGTGGTGTAAAAGCATTGTAAAATAAAGGCTTGATGTAGAGGCTTGGTGTAGAGGCTTGGTGTCGAGATGTAGAGGCTTGGTGTAGAGGCTTGGTGTAAAAGCTGGGTGTAGAGGCTTGGTGTAGAGGTATATTGGCTTGGTGTAAAGGTTTGCTGTAGAGGCTTGGTATAAAGGCTTGGTGTGAAGGCTTGGTGTAGAGGCTTGGTGTAGATGCTTGGTGTAGGGCTTGATGTAGAGGCTTGGTGTAGAGGCTTGGTGTAAAGGCTTGGTGTAGAGGCTTGGTGTAGAGGCTTGGTGTAAAGGCTTGGTGTAAAGGCTTGGTGTAGAGGCTTGGTGTAGAGGCTTGGTGTAGATGCTTGGTGTAGGGTTTGATGTAGAGGCTTGGTGTAAAGGCTTGGTGTAGAGGCTTTGTGTAGAGGCTTGGTGTAGTCGCTTGGTGTAGAGGCTTGATGTAGAGGCTTGGTGTAGAGGCTTGGTGTAGAGGCTTGGTGTAGAGGCTTGATGTAGAGGCTTGGCGTAGAGGCTTGGTGTAGAGGCTTGGTGTAGAGGCTTGGTGTAGAGGTTTGGTGTGGATGCTCGTTGTAGAGGTTTGGTGTAGGGGCTTGGTGCAGGGGCTTGGTGTAGCAATGTTGCATCTTTGTATAGAGTCTTGTTCTATAGACTTGGTGTGAATGCTTGGTGTAGTGGCTTGATGTAGAGGCTTGGTGTAGAGGCTTGGTGTAGAGGCTTGGTGTAGCGTCTTGATGTAGAGGCTTGGTGTAGAGGCTTGGTGTAGCGTCTTGATGTTTGATGTAGAGGCTTGGTGTAGAGGCTTCATGTAGAGGCTTGGTGTAGCGTCTTGGTGTAGAGGCTTGGTGTAGAGGCTTGGTGTAGCGTCTTGATGTTTGATGTAGAGGCTTGGTATAGAGGCTCGATGTAGAGGCTTGGTGTAGCGTCTTGGTGTAGAGGCTTGGTGTAGAGGCTTGATGTTGAGGCTTGGTGTAGAGGCTTGGTGTAGAGGCTTGGTGTAGTGTCTTGATGTAGAGGCTTGGTGTAGAGGCTTGGTGTAGAGGCTTGGTGTAGCGTCTTGGTGTAGAGGCTTGGTGTAGAGGCTTGGTGTAGCGTCTTGGTGTAGTGTCTTGATGTAGTGATGTGTTGGAGAGGCTTGATGTTTGGTGTAGAGGCTTGGTGTAGGGGCTTGGTGTGGAGGCTTGGTGTGGAGGCTTGGTGTAGAGGCTTGGTGTGGAGGCTTGGTGTAGTGACTTGATGTAGTGATGTGTTGGAGAGGCTTGATGTTTGGTGTAGAGGCTTGGTGTAGGGGCTTGGTGTGGAGGCTTGGTGTAGAGGCTTGGTGTAGCGTCTTGGTGTAGCGTCTTGGTGTAGAGGCTTGGTGTAGTGACTTGATGTAGTGATGTGTTGGAGAGGCTTGATGTTGGAGAGGCTTGATGTTTGATGTAGAGGCTTGGCATGGTTTAATACAGTATAGCTGGTTTTGGAGCATCACCTCGTTTGTTTATACAGTGACTCATCACGTCACGAGTCATGAGGATCACAAGGTTAATCTTACAGGTTTGTATGGCTGATAACCATTGATTGATGAAACAACTTATTCATCACGAGGGAGGGAGGCATCCTGATAAAAACGAGACATTAAGCCAATGTTGTTCTGACGTTGGACCAATATCACAGAGGGTGTCCAAAACAATATCGGTTTATCGTATATTATTGGCAGGAACACTCCATTACCCACCCTTTCCCTATCATTTTATTTCGGTTTATTTGACGATCAAATAACTTATTGGGGAACGAAATGTGTGTTTAATCATTAAGATTTGCAAATTTTATGTCTCCAAATTAAACAAATATGAGCAAATTTTATCCTCATGAGTTTGTGGATCGCGGTAAGGAGACACAACTTCAAGTGGGTGAAAATTTAAAAAACATACTAGCAGAAAGGGGGTTAAACGCAGCAGCTGAAATACTAAGTAGAGCCATGAGGCAGTCTGGACCCAGGCTCTCCTAACCGCCCCATGTCCGGGCATTACAGCTTGTGATCCTCATGATAAATTGTCTCTATCTGTGGAGTTCTAGGGTCAGACATTTGATCTCTGTGATCCACATGGAGGTGAAAAAAAACAGCCCGGGACAAAGTACCCAGATTCCGAAGCCGGGGGCATTATTGTGATTCCGAAGTCCGCCAGATTGCTAGATTCATTCCTTAAAATGTCAACCCAACTTTGGTTTAATGTTGTGCCAGCCTTCGAAGACGATGACCCAACAGTGAACAAACATTGGGTTAGCGTTGGGCAGATGTTTATCAAAAAGGCAAGGCACACCGGAAGTCAAAGCTGTGGATAAAAACTGATCGGAATTATACGAAACAAAATATGGCTCAAGGTTAGAGGTATTGGTGAATCATGAGCTCTGTAGAAAAGGATATATTTGCCTTGAAAAGGGAAGAAACAGTAGTCATATCGGTTGACTAGAAAAATGAATATGAAGATTACTTATTTTCCAGTTTGCAATGATCGTCTGCAAAAAATACAGTGCAATACTAGAAATAAGACAAGAAACCATGTTATTACTGTACTCCTCTTTGACATTTTTTTTACTTTAATAATTATCGTCATCATGGATGAATAACGAATACAACTAGGTATAAAACACAATGTATTCACAGAGTTTTCTGACAGTACCACAAGATTAGAATTGTGCGTTGCCCAATTATGTCTTAATTTTGAGACTTATTTGATTTCATTCCAGTGTATACTAAGCATGTAGCTACATGCAAAATATGCGTATGAATCGAGTCAGGTGAAAAGGGTGTGGCCATATATTTCATTTATTAACTAGCCTTCAAAAGAAGAGAATGTACAAAAAGTACAGGGAATACATCATATTTGTACATATTAAAAGGCTCGTAGCATTCAGTTATGAAGTATTATGTTTTGTGGTTTGTTATTTCTTAAAAGTAGACGTAAACTGTCACATTGTACGTCAGATTCTTTCGTAAAAGTATTCTTGATGTCTTGTGGATAGGAGTCATCAAAATATATATTTCAAGAAGGACATATCGCACTTCTCACATATCAGCTTGACCCTAGACATCATACACATATATACCGGAGAATAAGTCCATGCCCTAACATTGACAAATATAAAATTGTCACATAAGTAATACATGTAGCTACACTAATGCAAGTGACATTATTGAACATTAAAACATTGCCATAAATGTATTTATGCGTCCTTAGTCACGTCTGGCATACAATGACACTTTTTCAAAGTAATTTAAAAAAAATTCGGGTGTGTACAATTAGTATCAAAACGTATGTCAATGTAATTAATTTAATGTTCAGTTTTCCTTTGCATTTTCTTGTTTGAAGGGCACATAAAAAATAATTAAAAAGTCTAAAAATGACCATAGACGTGGTTAGGACTTCAACCCTTACAACGCTGAAATATTGGTGTATAGAACATGGAGACCAAAGGGGGCTTCATTTGAAATCATCACAAATGTCTTAGTTATCTCTTTCCGTTTTATTTGAATACCTATGTCATGGGTCTATGACCATTATAAATATTGTAATTATTTCAGCGCGGAGATCGTCTTTATACGTCAGAATCTGACGTCTGCAGACGTCAGATGCTGACGTGCAAAGACGGTCCCCGCACTGTGAGGTTTGAGGATTAAATATAAACGTATAAACAGATAAAGGTATATTAGGAAGGAGACATGTGTGGAGGCAAAAATATAGTAACTGCTTACATTGCACTGAAGCATTTGCTGCTATTTGGCATTTGGTAGCAATGCCTGGTAATAATATCGTGCCACAAACATAATTATAGGCCTAAATACTGCAGTGTCGATATTATGATGTTTTTCTTGTTGTTTCCAGGATTTGGCTCGTCTGAGGCAAGGTGTACTCTTAGCATCAGATAAACTGGAGGTGAGACATTTAATACTTACAACGCTGAAATATGTTTGTATAAATGGAGAACATGGAGACCAAACGATTTTGTTCAATTTGAAAGATTCCACTTCATTTGAATACCTACGTTATGTGTCTACGAAAATTATAATTTTTAATTCTTTCAGTGCGGGGGGGGGGGAGGGCGTCTCCAGACGCTAGAATATGACGTCTAAAGATAGTCCCCGCGCTGAAAGGGTTAATGAACCTCATCGCATTGATGTTTTATTGATTCCTCCTGAAATACATATTACGGTATCGACAGTTTCAGCTCTAAATTATTATTATTATTACTATTGCAAAAAAAACAAGTACCCATTAGCGAGAATCTAACTTTTCGCAAAAGCTCATCACCTTATCAGATTCAACATTGCGGATCTAGCCGGTACTAGTTTTGTAACCCTCACACCGATATGTGAAGGAGCACACAGTTGATACACTAACCGATATTTCTCGGAAAGACCCAAGTAGGATCAGCGGGTTTCGTACATGACTGCCGAGACAGTCAGGTGCTCTACCAATGCGCCACACTCCCTCTCTACTACACACTGAGATCGACCCTCACTGACCATGACATCGGTAAAACTGTGACAGACTGGGCTGACCCAGCAGACAATGACCTTATCTGTAAAGCCCGAGCAGCTATACATTCTTAGCTTTGAAAAAGGCCGAGGCCGAAGTCCGAGGATTTTTTCAAAGCTAAGAATGTAGAGCTCCGAGGGTTTTAACTGACTTGAAACACATCCGACCATAATAACAATCCCTCATAATTAACAGCTCGTTCACACCTGACTGCTTATAGTACCATAGGCCTACCATGATAATTGGTCTGTACTTGATGAACAAAAACTCTCCATTCCCGGCTTAGAATGTCGTGGTCGGACAAAGAAAATAATGTAGTGGTGTGTTTTAAAGGCTATATAACTCGCACTGGGCAGTGTCTTTGAGGATGCGAGCAGTCCCATGTCATGTTAGTGTTCTGTTATCAAAAGCATATATAGTCAGTCGCAATCCAACAAGATTATGCTCTCGCACTAGTCTGTCTGGAATATAACGAAGCCGAATAGTATGACTGTATCTACATTATAGCAATATTTCTCTAAAAATATTTACATTTTCCCTCCAATTAAGTTGTTAAGA
>OZ024904.1:104137382-104297382 GCA_964017125.1 Flabesymbios commensalis | reverse complement strand
AAACAACTGAGCAGTGAGAAGTAAACCAATATGTCTCTCCCTCTATAGAGGGGAGACATGATAATATCAGGATGTCCTTATTTATAACAGATTAAATAAAAAATGAAGAAGTCCTTATTTTGAGGAATAGAATAGATGTCTCGTTTTAAACGCGAAATTGAGACGTCGACCAATGTCGAGATGGGGGGGGGGGGAATGAATTATATCATGCAATGACAACGTCTGCATTTTATCAAATAGTAAAGTATAATAGATCAGATATAAGATTAGGATGTCCTTATTTTGGGGAATCAAATAGATTTGTCGTTTTACAAGCGAACATGAGACGTCGACCAATGTTGTGTCAACATTGGCCGACGTCGTCGCTGGTCCAACAATGACCCTTAAAGCGCAAAATTAATCATTTACATTCTCATCCATTTGAAGTTTTGTCTCGTTGCCGCGAACCACAACTTCAAGTGGCTGAAAAATACCCATATTTATTTAATTTTTGGACCAAACATTTGTAAATCTCGATGTTTAAACACACATTTCGTTCGCAATATCAGTGATCCGATCGAATAATAAAACAAATTAAAAACGACCAAGTCTTGTTTAGCAGTGAAAGAGTTAACACAAAGTTGGGTCAATGACTTGTGTTTTCGGGGTAATTTAAATTATTCAAAATTCCCACGTGGTGAAGTAAATACGACAATAGTGTTCAAAAGGTCCATAGTAGAAATGTAGAACATCTGCTGCTTAAAAAAGCCATTATGTGCTACGGTGTTTTCCAGTGGATTCAAGTTGCTTTGCAAAGTATTATACCGGATTTGCATGCTACAAGCGATCTTAAGAAACATTTACTGACAAGTACTTACTGATGCTACAAATTGAAATTTCTTTTTCTGCTAGATGTATCACAAAACTCACGCACACCACACGCTGCTTAATATTTATTGTTGAAATTGTACATGGGCTGATAATAATTATTATTGGCCGCTTGGAGAGGGTGATATCAACCCGCAGAGTGCGGGGGACGACTTTAGACGTCAGAATCTGACGACTTTAGACGTCAAATTCTGACGTCTAAAGTCGATCCGCTGTAAGAGTAAAAAATATTTATAATGGTCATAGAGAGTGACGTTGGATTATTCTGAAAGTAGGGGGGGGGGGGCAAAAGTACATTTGTGTGACTTCCATGCGAGCTCGAATTGCAGGGGGTCCGGGGGGCGCTGTAAGCCCCCAGCGATTTTTTTCTGATTTAGTGGTGTCTGAGAGCTTATCAGATGAATTTCAAAGCACATTTAGTTCATGCGCCAGATATGAAAACCCTCCCCCCCCCTAGGGATTTTTGAAGACAGTGATGTAATAACATTAATATATGTAATAACCCTTTAAATCCCAAATTCCACATATCGTTTGCTACGTTTACTTGAAAATCCAATATGAAAACCATCCCCTTCTCCGGGGCGAGATATTTGAAGACGATAATTTTTAGACACCTTATTTAATATACATTCAATATCTGCTTGTTTGCACACAAAATATTGCGACAAGAAAAAATACTTGGTCATCAAATATATGTACCCCCTGGAATTTTAAGCGGTAATTATAATTTATTAAAATACTTATTGCATATATTTTTTCAACTACATGTATTTATTTTAAGAATTAAACCCTATTTATGTTATAAAAAGATGCTATGTGAAACAAAAATAATAAAAATAAAATAATATGGGATTAGTTAATATATGTAATACCCTTTAAATCCCAAATTCCACATATTGTTTGCTACGCTTACTAATCCAATGGCTGAGGGGGGTCCTGTGTGCATTTTTAGGTCCCCTAAGTTTCTATTAAAATTCGTTTAGGGGACCACCCCAGGAGTAAAACAAACTTGGGTAGACATGCTGGATCATGGTAGCAACTCAGGAAAACGATTTTTAAAATGGCCGCCAGAAGCCATTCTGAAAAATCTATGTGGCAATATGTTTTGCACCAGTTCGCCAGTTTTGATGATCAAAATGTCCAGTAGGGGGGTTTTCAGAGTGCTGAATCATGCTGATTTATAATTGACACAGGTTGTCCATGGGCCAGAATTGGTCATCATACACCCCCAACCACACTCTATTTTGATCAGGAGCATCCTGGGAATGTTGTTAGCGATGTTACGAGGAATAACTTTTAGGCACGATATGGGTTTAGGCTACTTTTTTTAAATGGCCGCCATGGAAAAATAATTTGGGCAATATTTCCGCTTCTAAATGACATAGAATAATAATTTTGATGTCTACACCTATGTTTTCAGGGTTGAAAAATCGAATGAAACCACTTAGAAAAATATTAGGTCATTCCTATATGGAGAATTCGGAAAAATTCAAGAAAATCATGTTATGACAAAATCTGAATGTTTATATTGAAAACAAATTTTGTTGACATTTTAAAATGTTACAGTAAAGAAGACAGGTATGGTTATAATGGATAGCTTTGTGTCTCTCGTGATCTTGTAGGCCTATATTATGCAGTTATCGTTCAGAAATACGTAATATTTATATACTAAGTTGCAACTTAACCAATATATCGAGTTCTACCACATAGAATCACAATTCTAGTGTCTACACCTATGCGTGAAATCACTTAAAACATACTGGGGTAATGCCATGAGTCAAATTTGAAATATTGGGGCATTTCTGTATGGCAAACTCGAAAATAGCCCACATAACTATATTTTTTTGACAAAATCACAATGTCTATAGATACATTGTATACTGAAAACCAAGTTATTTTGCTGACATTGTATAAAAAATCATTATAGGACTGAGGACATGCATGGTTGTTGAATTCTGGTGTCCATGCCTATGTTTTCTGGGTTAATGATTCGAATGGAAAAAACATACTGGAGCATTATTATGGCGGAATTGAATAAAATTCAAGATGACAACCGACAAAATGTTCTTTGTTTTTGTATTGAAGACATCCATGCATGGTTAGAAAACACTCCTTCGTGTATTTGAACATGTATATGTTACCCCCTTACCAACCTGTCATACAATTTGATTCGTGATACCCAATGTTCACAATCTAATGTGGGCATTACCCCGGATTTTAATTGACATATAGAATCCTATTTGAGCTGGCCACGTTACACCTCAGTATCCGGGTCACCAGGAAAATGAAACCACTAATTTACATAATGGGATTATACTTTAAGGCTCAACTACAGCAAATGTGGAGCAAAATAGATGAACTAGATGGTGTAGATGACCATACACAAATTGCTATCCGTGCTGGAGAAGGAACGCGAAAAACAACACGAATCAATATGAAGTACCGTATTTATTCTAATAAACGCCGTGGGGGGGGGGGGGGCATCAATTAGAATAGCTCCTGAGATTACATGGGGATGGGCCCTTATTAGAGAAGTGTTTCAAATAGTCATATAGTGCACACGATCGCAGGTTTTATTAAAAAAAACAGGGATATATGCACACCTCCATATAACCATCTTATATTTAGCACATTACATGTGTAGCAGGGCACATGCGCATAGTGCAACAATGAACAACAATCAGCATCTGTGAATGATGCACTTCTCTTTAATGATTATAATGACCCAACATCCTATTTTCCACAAATTATTAAAAGTATGCCTGCCTGTGTTGTTGCGATTGGACTATGTTTGTGAGTATTGTGCTTTGAATTCCTTCGCCAGCTCACTCATATTCTTAAATTTACGTTCTGTTGTCTGTTCTTGTGTGCTGAATATTATTTATTTTTCATATGGTGTACATTCAACTGGCAAAGGAATTATTTATAAGTAACTATTATGAATAATCAGATATCCATACTCTTTTTCTTGGATTAAATGATAAATGAGTTTTTTTTGTTACAGAGTAAGTCACTGCAAAATATTTAGTTTGATGTGTAGTAAATATATCTTGTGAATATACAAATATTCTATATAGCCGAAAGACGCTGATCAGCTACATATCTGTTGTAGTTGATCGTAGTCAGAACGAAAAGCAGGATTGCCAGGGGGAGGGGTGCATTAGTAAGAGTGTACTGGACAAAGACTTCACAGCACAATACTCTACATGACTCGTAGATTTTCATATGTTCGAATACATTGACACCACTAGTGCATTGAAATGTCAAAACTGCTTCAGCACATTTATCGTGCTATTTATCAGATGAAAGACTCCTTGGTTCACAGAGAGCTATGTTTGCCCCACCTCCCATGTTGTAACATAAGATAACTAGAGACATGGATCATTTTGATTTTGAACATGTCTCTATATTTGTAACACCAATAATTATCTTGTACATTTTTTTGTTTTCACACAAATGAAATAACCTATTATACAATTTTAAATGTTAGCTATACATGACAGTTTAAATACACGAAGTGATGTTTTTCTAACTATGCATGTCTTCAGAAGCACAGCGAATATTATATATATATATATGTTTCCATGATAAGGCTGATTAAAAAAAATCCACATAGATATTGTGATTCGAAACTCATTGGTTGAAATCCATCGTGGATTCTTTCAAATCTACCTTTTATGGTATTGCTCTAGTTGCCTATGTTTTTAGAGGTTGCAGTCGATTCGTTGACCCAAAAGCATGAAAACCATAAACACCAGAATTGGGATTTTATGTCAATTAGTACTCCAGATAATGGCCTAGTTAAATTTCCATCATAGGGTATGAATACGTATTTCTGGACGATAACTGAACAAAATAGAAGCTCAGAGACACAAAGCTATCTTTTATAACCATACCTGTCCTCATTACTATACCATATTATTATTTTTATAGAATGTTAGCAAACATAATTTGGTTTTCGATATAGACTTCGTGATTTTGTCAAAAAATTATTTTTGCTAGCATCCATCTTGGATTTTTCCGAATTCGCAACATAGGAATGACCCAATCTCTCTATAAGTGGTTTTACTCGATTCTTTGACCATAAAAAGATATACAAAGCCAACAAAATTATGATTTTATGTAAATTAGAACTGGATATATTGTCCAAATTAACTTTTTGGTTGTGGCATGCAATTTTGAAAAATTGGCCGAAACCCATATCGCACCCCTTTTTTTCTGGTAACATCGTTAATATCATTCACAGGAATCCCCTGATCATAATGGTACCACTCGTGGAGAGTAGTGGGTGTGCACGGGGACCAATTCTGGCACATGGACTACTACCTCTGTCAATTATAAATCAAGATAAAAATAAACTTTGAAGAAGCAGAAGGCGGCCATTTTGAATTTAGCATGATCCTTATTTCAGGTCATCTCAAAACCCCTTCCAATCGATTCACTACCCTAAAAAACCTCATACTGGACATTTTCATCATCCAAATTGGCCAAATGATACAGCATGTCTACCCAAGTTTTTTTACTCCTGGGGTGATCCCCTAAACGAATTTTAATAGAAACTTAGGGGACCTAAAAATGCACACAGGACCCCCCTCAGCAAGAGGACTATACATGAAAATCTGATATGAAAATCCTCCCCACCCCCCCTTCTCCGGGGCGAGATATTTGTAGACAATAATTTTTAGACACCTTATTCAATATCCATTCATTATCTGCTTCTTTGCACTCAAAATATTGCGACAGGAAAAATAGTGGGTCATCAAACATATGTACCCCTTGAATTTTAAGCTGTAAATTTAATTTACTAAAAGGCATGTTGTATATATTTTTTCAGCTACATGTATGTATTGCAAGGATTAAATACTAGTTTTGTTAAAGATGTTATGTTAAAAAAAATTGAAAAAAATATGGGGTTCATAATGTATGTAATAACCCTTTAAATCCCAAATTACCCGCCTCCTATGCTACGTGTATATGAAAACCAGATATATAAACCTTCTCAACCCCCCTCTTCCGGGGGGGGGGGTATTTTGAACACCTTATTATTTATCTATTCTATATCTGCTTGTTTGCGCTCAAAATATTGGGGCTGTAAAAAATAACGGGTCTTTAAGCATAAATACCCCCTGAATTTTAGGCGGTAAATTTAATTTTCTAGTAGACATGTTTTTTAACTCCAGGTATGTGTTCCATAGAATAAACACTAGCTATGTTACTAGAAGATGTTATGTAACAAGAAAAAAAAAAAAAAAAAATATGGGGTCCATCATAATCTATAATGACCATTTAAAGCCCAAAGTAGACATCTTTCTTGCTATGTGTATATGAAAACCAGAAATGAAAAACATCCCCAACCCCCTCCCCATGGTCGGGATTTTTTAAGACAATAAATTTTAGACACCTTATTATATATTTATTCAATATCTGCTAGTTCGGCTCAATATCTTAGGGCAAGAACAATTAATGGGACATTTTACACATTAAATAAGATATCAGGAAAGACTGGTTGTATCTATTTGTTCAACTCTAGTTATTTATTCCAATGATTACAAATTAAAATCACCCTAGTTATGTTATGAAAATATGTTATGTAAAAAAAATAACTTAAATGAACAAATATGGGTTTATTATTGCATGTAGTAACCCCTTAACCCCCAAATTACAAGTCAGTTTTACTTAACCATATCTTTAAGATATTGCTTGAAACCTGATTCTCTACAATACTTATTATTAGCTAATTTGCATATTTTATGCTAATATGTTTTCATGATTTTTATAATATATATTTTATTGCAATCTCTGTCCATGAAAACCATAGGGTAGACATTTTGTCAAGATTCTAACTTGATTAGTTTCTGAGATATTACTTGTAACTGAATTTTGCCTAATTTGAATATTCTAATCCTAATTATATATATTTTAAGGCATTCGTTGCCCATGAAAAACGTATGATAGACACAATTTTGGGGATTAGTTTCCGAGATATTGCTTGAAACTGGATTTTCGGTAATGGCTGCCTAATTTGCATATTTTAGCATATTTAGCCCCAACAGCTTGAATGCAAACAACCGGATTTCAATAGGTCCATATTCAGATACTTCAAAAATAACCACTGTGAAAACCCCCCAGGGGGGTGGGGAGGGTTACGGGTGGCCTACGGTCTAATTACATATTGTTTGCAGGCTCTATCAGTTACCTAGTCGTAGTACAATACCACACAGTGTTCGTACAATACCATACAGTGATCGTACAATACCACACAGTGCTAGTACAATACCACACAGTGCTAGTACAATACCATACAGTGATCGTACAATACCATACAGTGATCGTACAATACCACACAGTGCTAGTACAATACCACACAGTGCTAGTACAATACCACACAGTGCTAGTACAATATCACACAGCGCTAGTACAATACCACACAGTGCTAGTACAACACCACATAATGCTCGTACAATACCACACAGTGATACCACACAGCGTTCACTGTGTGGTATTGTACGATCACTGTGTGGTATTGTACAAGCACTCTGTGGATTTGTACAAGCATTGTGTGGTATTGTACGAACACTGTGTGGTATTGTACGAGCGCTGTGTCGTGTTGTACGAGCACTGTGTGGTATTGTACGAGCGCTGTGTGGTATTGTACGAGCGCTGTGTGGTATTGTATGAGCACTGATAATAATCACATTATATTCAGCAGAAATTCACACTAAAGAAGAATCGATTATTTACCCAACATAATATACGGTAGCGTTCGAATACATCATCATCACATCTGATTACTTGTCTTAATGCTGTTTCTTCTGCATCATAGTAGGCCTAGATCATCAACGTAATTGTATAATTAGAAACACAAACATAAACATCATCCAATGCCAATGAGCATCAGACAATGACAGATGTGGCCATTATGATTTGATTATATTCCTAATGCCTGATTGTTTGGTCATGCAGCTATGGCTAATGTTGCTAAGAGAGTTAGTAGATGTATTCAACTCGAATAGTTATTATAAATCGGTACTATAAATAGTACTTAGCCATTTTCTCAGCTGGTCGTTAGACGAGAGCCTGGTACGCTTTAACACATAGATGTTATAAAACATAATGAGGGTAATCATGCTGATGCCATCAAGTTCATACATTTAGATTTAATTATATGAACCCGTAGTCCTATGTGGAACTAGGAGGCGCTGGCTGACAATCGGTAGTACGAGTTATTTTCCGAGGTATCGTCATATAGGCCTACATCCAAGTATGTGTAAAAAGAGCTCCTGCCATACAATTTTCAGCGCGACACATCTAAAATTTACATGCGATATCCAATGTTTTCTGTCGGTCATTTCTAAATTAAAAACAATCTCATGGGCTACAGACTAAAAAATATGTAGGCATCGTATAACAAATTGTATAGCTCTGCCGATGACAATCGTTCTGTAGAAACTGTTTTTACACATACAGTTACGATGTTTATGATGTATATGGCGCGGTGCTTCGTGGGGGTGGGGGGGGGGGGGGGTGGAGTTATGAACAGTGGTATATCCCCCCAAATCTGGAGATCATGTTGACCACATCCACATGATCATAAACCCTAAAATGATGTATTATACTATTGAAATTTTTACCCACTTGAAGTTGTGTCTCGCAACCGCGAACCACAGCTTCAAGTGGGTAAAATTACATTCATGCAATATTTAAATCGAAACATATTAGGATGTAGCATGTTTAATGATCATTTCTCGTTTAATTTTTATCTTTTGAAGGTCAAACAAAGCAGCTTAAAAGTCTTTTTTTTTTGAAGGATCAATAATAAGCCTGATACTTCAACCCACAAAGGGCTGAATTTGCAAATAGCCTTGGAGGCGAAAGGGTTTATTTCAACTGACATGATATCATCATAAATGTTTTATTCATCTCTTTCTGATTCATTTGAATACCTATGTTATATGTCTACCACCATTAGAAATATTTTAATTCTTACAGTGCGGGGATCGACTTTAGACGTCAGAATCTGACGTCTACAGACGTCATATTCTGCCGTCTATAGTCTATCCCTGCACTGTAGGGTTACGGGATAACATAATGCCCTGTTGTTGGTGTAATGTAGGCCCATCATCTGTGATGCAGAACCAACATTAAATGCAACATAATGATATATTAACCCTTAAAGTCCTAAGGGATTCTATGGCCGTTTACAGTCTCTTTATTGATCTTTAACCCTTATCCTGCTGATCACGACTTTTGTCGTTTTTAATCTGTTTTATTAGTCAACTAAATCTCTGTTATTGGGAATGAAATATGTGTCCAAACATCAAGATTTTCAAATATTGGTGCTAAAATTGAACAAAGATGAGGAATTTTCAGCGACTTGAAGTTGTGTGTCGCGGTAGCGAGACACAACTTCAAGTGAGTTAAAATTTAAATAAATTACCTTAGCAGGATAAGGGTGAAAAAAAATGATAGATAAATTATATTTGCGATGATAACACATATTTCGATTCAAATTGTACAAATATAAGTACTTTTCAACAACTTCAAGTGGGTGAAAAATTAAAGCGACTCAATCAGGCTGAAATTATAAAAAAAATCGGTGATTTTATATTTTGCCTTCTTAATATGGTCATATGATGTAAACATGTCCATAGACTAGAACTGCACAAGTTCATTCTAAGTTTTTTGCTGCTTATTTACCACTTAAGCGAGATATAGAGATGAAATTCGCGATATCTTTTTTCGGACATGCATGTCCAAAATAAGATATACGGGAATTTCTTCATATGGTTATAATTATAAGAAGCCAAAATAAAATCACCGATTTTTTAATGATTTTAGCCTGATTGAGTCGCTTTAACTTAGTGCGCGTTTTACCATCACTGCTCGCGCTGAATGCGATGCTGGAACATTTGAAAACCTATTGTATGTAATCCGTTATAACAGACTATGGAGCCTGCATGATACTGAGTCTGTAATAGAATAGAACTGTTATTGTGCCCTGATTGATTGAGTAATCAATAAAGATGTCCTTGCCTGATTGCTGATTTATTATATTAGTTGCTAATAACAGATTTATATATCATTGGAATAATGCCTCGGCGTGGTAATTTAACTCCGGGTCTTTATAGGCAAATTTATGATTTGAATAGGGCTACCCTCACATTTTTCTTGAAACATGAGAGTAAGCGAGATACAACTTCAGGTTGTTTGTATGCTGGCCAACTCTAAAACTACACCATAGGTTTGCTCTAACTCGGACAACTTATCATTTATACGTTGAAACCCTTCAGTGGGGATCGACTTTTGAGGGTAATACCCGCCCAAAGTCCATCCCCGCGCTGAAACAGGCTGACACTGGGCTCTTCCATTAGACATCACGTCCAGCATAGGCTTTATGTTGGCCCAACATCGTGTCCACACTGGACCAATGCATTGTGTTGGGAGAATGAAATGTCTGGAGGTTTAATACACAGCCAGTTATTAAACATTATTATAGCCCAGCTGAAGCTTGAATGACGTCCTAATACGGCAGGGGTATTTTTGGGAACTCATGCTGACATAGGCTACGTTTGTCCTTCAATATACCATTTATTGCTCTACAGCATCCACGCTTTTACAATTTGTTTAATGTATTTAAATTTAATTTAATTAACGTATATAAATTAAATATAACATCAGACAACATTGAATCACCAACGCTAAGTAGCAATGTATGTCATGTATGTAATGTAAATACAACCTAAGTAAATTAAATATAAAATCGATTAATAATAATAATATGCTTATATTATAGTTGGTAGGTGCTTCCGTTTACGTGATACACACACTATCTACAACACTGATACAGGCGTCGATTAAAAGATCATTATGAGGATAGAATGTTCAATGCTTATTATATATTAACACACTCTGTGGAATGGTTTTCACAACGAGACGTATATCGGTATCAGTCCATATCACACTCTAGCTGTAGATTGAACTGCAGTTTATGGCAATTATGTCATGTGTGACTTGATCGTGTGAGAAAATACAAACGCTGTTCATTTTTGTGCGATATGGGAAAATACAGCAAATGTTGAATGTATAAGGTGTTCGCCTAAAATCTCACACCTTATTCATTGAACAAGTGCTGTATTTTCCCATATCGTACTCAAATGAACACAGTTTGCATATCGTCACATCCAGTAGCTCTGCCACGGTGTCGCTAAAAAGCTCTCAACAGTGGTTATTGTGACAAAGTTGTTGTTTCCATGATGACAGACAATCCATGTAAATCATCCGTCCCCGCCCCTCCCCGCTCAGCATGGTTAAAGCATGTGCCTCCGCGCTGAGCGTTATCAAGGACAAGTAGGCGCTGGGGGACTATTTGTTTACAGAAGATAATGGAGCTGGTAACGCAATCTGTGCCTGATTGATTATTATACTGGTTTATCTTGGCGCGTGAAGAAGACATGGGGAAAATAATAGTCTGGTCTGTTTTACGCCAGCAGCTCACATAACACCCGTTATAAAACAGAAGAAAAAATAATAAACAAATGGATGGATGGATGGATGGATGGATGGATGGATGGATGGATGGATGGATGGATGGATGGATGGATGGGTGGGTGAGTGAGTGAGTGAGTGAGTGAGTGAGTGAGTGAGTGAGTGAGTGAGTGAGTGAGTGAGTGAGTGAGTGAGTGAGTGAGTGAGTGAGTGAGTGAGTGAGTGAGTGAGTGAGTGAGTGAGTGAGTGAGTGAGTGAGTGAGTGAGTGAGTGAGTGAGTGAGTGAGTGAGTGAGTGAGTGAGTGAGTGAGTGAGTGAGTGAGTGAGTGAGTGAGTGAGTGAGTGAGTGAGTGAGTGAGTGAGTGAGTGAGTGAGTGAGTGAGTGAGTGAGTGAGTGAGTGAGTGAGTGAGTGAGTGAGTGACAGATCATTCGGCATGTTTGGTATTGGAAAGTATAATATTTGTTCCTAATAATTGATGATTATTTTAGCAATTCTAGTGTTCATTTATTTTATTTATTTATTTTATATATTTATCCGTTTATTTATTTATCCGTTTATTTGTTTATTCATTCGTTCAATCGTGGATTCATTCAATTCGTTCGTTTGTTCGTTCGTTCGTTCGTTCGTTCGTTCGTTCGTTCGTTCGTTCGTTCGTTCGTTCGTTCGTTTGTTCGTTCGTTCGTTCGTTCGTTTGCTCGCTCGATCGCTCGTTATTTATTTATTTATTTATGTATTTATGTATTCATTCATTCATTCATTCATTCATTCATTCATTCATTCATTCATTCATTCATTCATTCATTGTGATTGAATGGATGGATGGATGAATAATTAATGAATCAGTGAATCAGTAAATCAATAAACGAAAGAACGGTGCTTGTTTACGTTCGCTATCGATAAACGGGGTTGTCCTGTTATCAATACACTCTTTATTTCAGCATTATTTGAACAAGAGGTATATCACTAGAATGTGAAGGAGCTAATATGTATATAGTAAGGGGTGTTTTCTTTGAATAAGTAACTTGGTATCATATGAAAATGAATTGGGGACACATTGATAGCGTGAGAAATCATAATTTGCTACACTTCGATATGGAGCACGAAATCACAAGTAAATTATTATGGTTCTAAATCTTTATTAGAGGGAGGGCGGGGTGCTGGAAATGCCTCACAGGGAGTATGTATATAACGATTAGGCGCTCTCTAATTCAATTCCCTCTCCCGGTATGATCAGTGATTATATGAGGAATTCACAGGCGCAATAGCAGCCAATCTAGGTGTCACAAAAAGAAAAAACACAGTTTACGAATTATGTAAAAATAGATTTTCAAAACATCCGTAGAATTAACTTAATAACAAAAAATCCGTCCGTATAATTTAAAAACATGTAGAAATCAAATATTCAAATACCTGATTGCTATAAACCTGCTAAACTGCTAAATACAGGACTAAGCCAATTAACTAAATAACCGGGTCACATAATTACAGCAGTCGCTTTAGAAATAACGCATGCCTTTCACAGGAATTACCTCTAATTTGAACGTGATAGAGTTTCAAACGTTTAATTTAGAATCGCAAACTTCAACATACAAATGACAAAAATGAACGTCTTGATTAATTTTGCTCACAGATTTTGTCCTTGTTGTATTTTGTCAACCCTCAGTGTTCCAGTTTAAGGCTAACCTTGTTTCAAACCTAATAGAGATATCCAAGTCTTTTGTTACATTTAAAGGGACTGGCCCAGGCTAAAATCATCAAAAAATCGGTGATTTTATTTCGGGTTCTTAATAAGACCAGATGATGTAAACATGTACATAGACTAGAACTGCAAATTTTGATAATTTTTGTGCTGCGCATTCACCAGTTAGGCTAGATATAGAGACGAAATTCCCGCATTTCCTACTTTTGACATGGTTGTCAATAATTAGAAATCGGGAATTTCGTCTCTATATCTAGTCTAACTGGTGAACGCGCAGCACAAAAATTATAAAAATTTGCAGTTCTAGTCTATGTACATGTTTACATCATATGGTCATATTAAGAACCCGAAATAAAATCACCGATTTTTTGATGATTTTAGCCTGGGCCAGTCCCTTTATTATAAATTTCGGTTATTATTATAAGCATGTAATCCTGTGATTATATGTCAAATTAGCGTTCTGCCTGTATCTGTACCTGTCGTGACGCCCGACACTGATGGCTCACTCGGCCCGGTTGTCGCTCGGAACTGGTGGGCAGGGTAGGCTGTTCTTGTGCAATGTAAGCCATATCGTTGTCATTTGCTCCATCTCACCCTGATGTGGCCAACATTCCCAAGTGGTGGCTTTCAATAATAAATTATACATCGTTTTAATCAGTTCCTGATCGCGGTAGCGAGACATAACTTCAACATCTTCAAGTGGGTGAAAGTTTAAATTATTTAGTTCAGCGTTTTAACCCTTACAGCGAGAGGATAGACTTAAGACGTCAGAATCTGACGTCCACAGACGTCAGATTCTGACGTCCACAGACGTCAGATTCTGACGTCTAAAGTCGGGTAAGAGTAAAAAGATTTCTAATAGCCGTAGACTATTAACATAGGTATTCAAACAAGTAGGAAAGAGCTATCTAAGACAGTTATGATGATTTCAAACTGAATATAAACACCTTTGGTCTCCTAGGTTTTAATTAAAAAAAAACAGCGGTCTAAGGGTTAAACGTTAGCCTAAGGCGCTAATTGCCTCTATAGTATTTATGTTTGTTCTTCAAAAAAAAAATAATAATAAGAGAAGAAAACTGCGCATTAAATTTGCAAGACTACAGATATAAGTAATTTTACCCACTTGAAGTAGTGGGTCGCGGTAGCGAGACACAACTTCAAGTGGGTGAAAATGCTATGATGCAGCATTTTACGAGTTAACATAGATTCCGTGATTAAGATGTTAGTTGGAGGCTTGCATCAAGTATAACTATGAGTGGCGCCCGAAACAGATTTTTCCATGGGATTTTTTTAGATATTTATCTTCATCAATTCATTATTATCAGACACCCTGGTTTACGCCTAATTATTTCTAGTTCTTGGCGTGGGCAGAAGAGGTAGTTCTCGCTGAGAGCATGTAGTAAGTCACTATTACCTTGGCTATTATCAAACATAAACACTGATATAGTTATATTACTTTCAGTTTTAGATTACCTATACGCAGCAGTGATATTTATAAGGCTATATACGGGCGAGTTGGTATAAATATGGGGTGAGTTGGTATAAATATGGGGTGAGCTGGTATAATGTGGGGCGAGTTGGTTTAAATATGGGGCGAGTTGGTTGGGGCGAGTTGGCATAAATATGGGGCGAGTTGGTTGGGGCGAGTTGGTTTTGGGGCGAATCGACTGGCACCCTTGTTATTCAGTTCATATATTTACTAAAAGTTCAAACGCACACTGGCGGTTCACTTTTATAGTTATGCAGTTGAATTTTAACTCGATTTTAAATTCCCTTTTTTTGTTCATCTTCAGGCGTGAATTGCTGTCATGTTTATAGGAAATACATAAGTATAATAACTTTAAATTTACGCTAAAATTGTCCTTTATTTAAAAATTCCATGTGGTGAATAATGAATGTGACGGAGGAGTTTAAAAGTTAAACTGTTTGATCGCTATTTTTAAATTTGAATTTTAACGCGATCTACAGTTTCACGTCAGTGATATTGCGTCAGACGTCAGACCTTATTGTCTGTGGTTCGGCCTAGATTGGACTATTATGGAAGCCGTGCTTTCTCTGTTGCTGCTCCATTATTGTGAAATGAACTATCAGATTACATTGCTCACGAGCAAACATTATACATCTCTCAAAACAAAGCTTAAAACACACCTATTTAGCGAGGCATATCCTCAGAGACAATAGCATGTTCATAACATGTTATATTATTTTAAAATCATAATTACCTATTGCGTCTATAAAATCGCTTTAGCTAATTGTAACGGATTTATCATAAGATACATCTGGTCTAATTTAGCAAACTGTCACGCGCCCATGAACGTCCCTAGGACGGATTTCGGCGCTTCATAGGTGTTCTATTATTATCATTTATTAATGAAAATTATCATGATCTGCCACATTAGAGGCCGCGTTGTTTTTCTTTAAATTTTACAGTTATGATACCAATATTACATTCAAAGGATGTTTTTTAAGGTTATAATAAAAAGTTTGAACATGATAATAATCATTCTTAACGCTCAGCCCTTACAGCGCGGAGATCGACTTTAGACGTCAGAATCTGACGTTTATAGTCGATCCCCGCACTGAAAGAATTAAAATATTTATAAATGCATAGACCCATAACATAGGCGTATATGCAAATGGTGCGGAAAGAGCTAGCTAAGACATTTGTGATGATCTCATATTGAAAAAACCTTTGGTATCCATGGAACATACAACAAATATTTCAGCGCTGTCAGAGTCAATGTGGTAACATTTCAACATCTAGCTTATTTATCAGCCTACTTATTCAGATCTGTTGAATTGTGAAGCTATGATTCGTATTTCACATTTTAAAATGTGTTTTTTGCGGTGATTATAAAAGGTTGAACACGATTATTGGCGTATTAGCCCCTAACCCTTTAACTCCCGGTGCCGCATATATTCGGGTTTTTATTTTTTATTAGCACATTAAGTACCACATCTTAAACATGTTAGAGATAAAATGTGGCATCAATCATCAATATTTGAAAACAGTTCACCTCCATTTTGTCAAATCAGAATAATTTTCACTCACTTGAAGTCGTGCATCGCGTCAGTGAGACACAACTTCAAGTGGGTAAAAATTCAGATTGAATAATTTGGCGGTTAAAGGGTTAACCCTTATAAACTATGGAAACCAAAGGGCTATTTTCAATTTGAAATCATCATAAATGTCTTAGTTAACTCTTTCCGCTTAATTTGAATAACTATATACCATATCCATCTGAAAGAGAACAACAGGGTCATTAGAGCTATATACCATATCCATCTGAAAGAGAACAGCAGGGTCAATAGAGCTATATACCATATCCATCTGAAAGAGAACAGCAGGGTCAATAGAGCTATATACCATGTCCATCTGAAAGAGAACAGCAGGGTCAATAGAGCTATATACCATATCCATCTGAAAGAGAACAGCAGGGTTAATAGAGCTCTATACCATATCCATCTGAAAGCGAACAGCAGGGTCAATACAGCTATATACCATATCCATCTGAAAGAGAACAGCAGGGTCAATAGAGCTATATACCATATCCATCTGAAAGAGAACAGCAGGGTCAATAGAGCAATATACCATATCCATCTGAAAGAGAACAGCGGGGCAATAGAGCTATATACCATATCCATCTGATAGAGAACATCATGGTCAATAGAGCTATATACCATGTCCATCTGAAAGAGAACAGCAGGGTCAATAGAGCTATATACCATGTCCATCTGAAAGAGAACAGCAGGGTCAATAGAGCTATATACCATATCCATCTGAAAGAGAACAGCAGGGTCAATAGAGATATACACCATATCCATCTGAAAGAGAACAGCAGGGTAAATAGAGCTATATACCATATCCATCTGAAAGAGAACAGCAGGGTCAATTGAGCTATATACCATATCCATCTGAAAGAGAACAGCAGGGTCAATAGAGCTATATACCATATCCATCTGAAAGAGAACAGCAGGGTCAATAGAGCTATATACCATATCCATCTGAAAGAGAACAGCAGGGTCAATAGAGCTATATACCATATCCATCTAAAAGAGAACAACAGGGTCAATAGAGCTATATACCATATCCATCTGAAAGAGAACAGCAGGGTCAATAGAGAGATAGTAACTTTACGTATACTTGGCGCGGTAGCGAGACGAAACTTCAAGTGGGTGGCAACTTAACCCTTTAACCGCCAAATTATTCAATCTGAATTTTCACTCACTTGAAGTTGTGTCTGGCTGACGCGATCCACAACTTCAAGTGGGTGAAAATTATTCAGATTTGACAAAATGGAGGTCAGCTGTTTCCAAATCTTGCTGATTGATGTCACATTTTATCTTCAACATGTTTAAAAGGTGGTGCTTAATGTGCTACTAATAAATGATGACACGAATATATGCGGCACCGGCGGTTAAAGGGTTAAATAAGATAACTTGGCGAGTAAAGGGTCAAACAATTCTCGCTACAAAGACAAATAGCAATAGCTTTTTCTTTTCAAGATTACCATAGCACGACAGAATTTGATTGCCGTTTGGCAGATTATTAGTTTCAGCTAATAGTTTCGTATGTGTTTTCAGTATGCCATTTTACATATCGACGCAAAGTGATTCCAGCTGCAATCAATTATTTAATTATTCAATTATTCAGTTATTCAATCATTTATCTATGGGATATGTTTACTGTATATTTTCTGTCGTTAGCCCTTGCCACGCAAAATTGCATGCTATTAATTTGCATGTATTTGAAGCTGGAGTTATTTCCAACTTCAAATAACAAAAATATTTACAATTTTAAAAACTACATACCTCGTAAAATGACTATCTACAGACCATATGTCAATAAAAACATCACATGTCCAGTCGATGAAACGTGTCCGATTTTTTATGATTATTATTTTACTTTTATTTTTGGTTGGTTGATAAATGATGTTGTTTATTTTTTTATTTTCAGCTTATTCATATCATATACATATTCTATATTTAAATACAAACACATGCAACTTACATGTAGATTTAGACGAAATCAGACCAAAAAAAATATTTTTCACTTTACGTATACATCAAGTTATGATTTCAGATAAACACTTTTATGTTACCCTTTTGTCCTTCACATTGCTCTTCAATGTATACCCAACGCATACTCAACATTATCCCCTGCCCTAGGACTTTAACGCACCCCGTCGTACATATCGTATCAGCAGACAGAGTTTCGTCCAGATAGGTCATTATGATTATCTGCAGATCTTATGTCAATAAAAGCATGGCATGTGCACTCGATGACACGTGTGCGAATTATTTTTGGATTTTCAGCTGGTTCATAAATAATGACTTTGTTGTTTATTTAGATGATCACGCGAGCTGCCTGGTACACCGCGGAACAGAAAAACGCGGTCAACATTCATCAATACCAAGTCACAGATACACAGGCAGAGAGTTTAATATTTTTCTATAAACATGGAGACAAACATTGTTGTTTTTAATTTGAAATCATCATAAATGTCTTCGTTAGCGCTTTCTGATTCATTTGAATACCTATGTTATGGGTCTACAGCCATTAGAAATATTTCTACTCTTACAGTGCGGGGATCGACTTCAGACATGGTCTGTATTCTCGTACAAGTTACGATATATAGTAGGCTTCGCATTGGTCGAGATGGCCAACTCGACCAATCCGAAGCCTTCGATATATCGTAACTTGTACGAGAATACGGGTCCAGCATCTGACGGCTCGACTTTAGACATCAGCATCTGACGGCTCGACTTTAGACATCGGCATCTGACGGCTCGACTTTACACATCAGCATCTGACGGCTCGACTTTAGACATCGGCATCTGACGGCTCGACTTTAGACATCAGCATCTGACGGCTCGACTTTAGACATCGGCATCTGACGGCTCGACTTTAGACATCAGCATCTGACGGCTCGACTTGAGACATCAGCATCTGACGGCTCGACTTTAGACATCAGCATCTGACGGCTCGACTTTAGACATCAGAATCTGACGGCTCGACTTGAGACATCAGTATCTGACGGCTCGACTTTAGACATCAGAACCTGACGGCTCGACTTTAGACATCAGAATTTGACGGCTCGACTTGAGACATCAGCATCTGACGGCTCGACTTTAGACATCAGCATCTGACGGCTCGACTTTAGCCATCAGCATCTGACTGCTCGACTTTAGACATCAGCATCTGACGGCTCGACTTTAGACATCAGCATCTGACGGCTCGACTTTAGACATCAGAATCTGACGGCTCGACTTTAGACATCAGAATCTGACGTCCACATATTCTGACGTCTAAAGTTGACCTCGCGCTGTAAGGGTTTATATGTTCAGCATTGTACGTCACCAACGTCACGTCACCAACGATATGTCGTTTATTAAACAAATATGTCATCAGAACTTAACTCTCATGCTGCCGGGACTGTATATATCCGTTTTCAAACACAATTCATACCAATAAATTCAACTCGAATTGCTAAGATGTTTTATAATCTAATAATTACATTTTCAAGATGTATATTTTTTTTATAAATATAATTATTTTTCGTCATTTGGAGCTGGAAATTGCTCTAGCAACTCCAGCTTCAAATGAATGAAAAATAGTCAGAAAAAATTCGGCAGGTTAAAGCGACACAGTCAGGCTAAAATCATAAAAAATCATTATTTTGATATCGGCTTCTTAATATGTCCGTAATATGTGAACATGTCTATGGACTAGAATTGCGGAAGTCTTTTAAATTTTGGGTTGCTGTGGCAACTTAGCAAGTGTACCGAAAGTACCGTTTAGCAGTTATTCCTGTATGTCTTATTTCGAACATGCTTATCCGAAATTTATAGGACATGTTGACACAGTATGGCAATATATCATATTATCAAGGAGCCAAAATAAAAATAATGATATTGGCGTGATTCTGTCGCTTTAATGAATGAGAGTTTTATCGCGAAAATCATGACCTAAAGGACATCACCAGTGCATTATTAGGCTTTTGAATACGAGCTGGGGATTTTAACAGTGCCTTTTCTGAAACCATTTCACCAGAAAACCGCAATATTTTCATCGCCCATTTTGATATTCAGTCTTGTTCACACTTTTTGAATGGTCCAGCAAGAAAGTAGAACTGAAGGGACGGTATGCGGGTGCGTGAACATGCGTGTAAGGGACGGTATGCGGCTGCGTGAACATGCGTGTAAGGGACGGTATGCGGATGCGTGAACATGCGTGTAAGGGACGGTATGCGGCTGCGTGAACATGCGTGTAAGGTACGGTATGCGGGTGCGTGAACATGCGTGTGAGGGACGGTATGCGGGTACGTGAACATGCGTGTAAGGGACGGTATGCGGCTGCGTGAACATGCGTGTAAGGGACGGTATGCGGGTACGTGAACATGCGTGTAAGGGACGGTATGCGGCTGCGTGAACATGCGTGTAAGGTACGGTATGCGGGTGCGTGAAGATGCGTGTGAGGGACGGTATGCGGGTACGTGAACATGCGTGTAAGCATCTGAGTTCGTTCGTTCGTTTCACTATCATCATGATGGTGTTCCCTGGTGATGAATTATTATACGGCTGTGGGTGGTGGGTGAGCGTTTTGGGTAGATGTTGTGCTTAATTCCCCGGGTCCAAGGCCAGTTCCCCATATAAGTTTTATTATTATGACAGCTACACAATTTTATGGACCCATTTTTATCAATTAAAGTAGGCCTACGTTTAAAGACTCATGATAAATCAGGTGAACAAATCATTACCAAATTATCTGACTGAACAAATATGTTTGAGTACGCGTCTGAAAATGTGTCGAAAGATTTGTTGAAATGTATTTTATTTAATTATCAAATATTGTTGATGGAACGATAATAAAATATGTTCATAAATAAATGTGAAATGTCTTTTTATTTTCGAGTAAAAAAGGTCGCTGGTTTTTCATCAATCTATTTATCATGAATTTCAGTAGACATATCGGCAGGTCAAATCAACCACTGCTCCTTTCTAATTGAAAACTAAACGCAATCTGTAAATGCAAGTCTATTTGTGAGTGTTGTTGTTGCTGAAAAATACTTAATATCTTTCAGCTGTTTCAAATTTCCACTCATCTTATAAAAACATCATATTATCGCTCATTCATAAAAACCTTTTATATTATTTCTATTATTGGGTTGTTAGTCGATCTGTGGTAGTGTGTGACTGAGATTACGTAGAATGATATGCCTATAATAACGGAGCACATGCAAACACGTCATCTACTGACTGATTAGAAAACTACAGCGGGCGGTTTATCAACTACCACACGGATTTATCGAGGAATAATTGCCGTCTATTAAAATGAGTGCCAGATTTTGCGAATGTTTTACTAATATAAACAAAATAACTTGTGATGTACATTAAAATCCCGGTCCTCAACATGTTAACGATAACATCACTGAAATGTGTTTATGTTATTCAAATTTACATAATATTCTAGCGCCTGTTAAGGACAGCATTAACAAACGAGATGAACTTTTTATTATGGCTAGTGCACACTCTATTGATATTTTTAGTATTGGGGAGTCAATAATATCTGATGAAGACCTTCGTATTCCTGGTTTTCAACTCCCGTACCGTCGTATCAGAAATCGTCACGGCGGCGGTGTTGCAGTTTTTGTTTCCGAAACTTTATCATCTTGCCGCTAATAATTTCATTTTAATCTGCTATTATTATAATCCTCCAAATTACAATGTGGGTACATTGTTAAATGGATAACAGTCCGCATAGGCAGCAGCAAGTGTTGATAATTTTTCAAGTATACTTTCTTTTTTGGCGACACAAATGCAAAACAGAAAGACTGGTGTAATAAAGATGAAAGTTGTCTCAGAGACAGAATTGTATCCATTTTTATTTTTTCAAATAGTATTAATCAAATTATTATAGTACCCACCCGTTTGAAAAACACACAGCATCATGTATCAATTACATTTTCACACATGATCCAAAAACAACACAACACCGACCCGAAGAGCAACAACACACTGGCCGACTTGTACGCAGAAAGAGCATGAGGATTAACCCCAAATCAGCCAGCCGTAAAAGACGGTCCAGACAAATAAATACAACGCGCAAACAGGAACCAGTCACGTTGGTGCAAACAGGAACCAGTCACGTTGGTGCCCGAGACTGAACCATCACAAGTGAAAAAAGTGAAACACAAACAGACTAGTAATAAAACAAAAACTACCGAATTGTACTGTTTACCAGATGGATGCCTCCATGGTCGCCAATTCAATATTATGAATAAAATGCACGAAGACCGTAAACAAAACATCGCTGAAACAAGAGAAGATAAATCAAAAACGGAGAAAAAGACAGCTGTCAATGGTAGCACACCACGAGACAGAAGATCACCACAAAAAGACCTACTTATCGGGAGTAGTCTGATCAAGGACATCGAGGAAGACAAACTTATAAACACAAAAATGATCTGCATCAGAGGTGCATCTCTCAGAAATATATCTGATGAACTGAATGACCTAAATTCCACCTTCAAGAATATTACAATTATTGCTGGTAGAAATGATTGCTCATAAAATTCAACTCTTAAGCAGATTGAAACAGACTACAATAAAGTGATTGAAAATACAAAACGAAAATGCAACGGGAATGTGATCCTATCCAGCATACCTCCCCGAGTGAATAATGACGAAACTCTGACCAAAATTGAAAAAAAAAAAAACTTTATTAAGAAAAGGAGCATACAGTCAAATTGTAAATTCTTAAGCAATAACGCTTTTTTCAAACTTGCTGACGGATCTACAAATGACTGTCTTCTCATGGCGGATAAAGTCCATCTAACATGGTAAGCTACAAACAGGCTGGCGAAACATCTGCAGCTTAACACACAAGGTGACTGTATTTCAAAATAGAAGACAAAGAGAGATAGTCAACCAACACGACCTGCTGACAGTCGTAAGAAGGACACCTATACACATACAAATAACAAACACGTCAGAGAAAATCAACTAAACAGACCAAGCTCAGCAAATTATAAGAGCAGAGACCAGTGGCGGTCAACACGTCAGAACCAGCACAGCAACCGACGTCCACTAACCTCAACGACCCAGAATAGAAATGAATGGCAACAATGTGAACTACAGAAGAACGAGACAGATTATTGGTGCACCTACTGTAGTGCCTACGGCCATAGCAGCAGACAATGCAGAGGATATTATTGATGTTCTTTGGAGGAAAATGTCGGTCACAAAATTTGTGCTTCTGATGGCATGAATAACATATACAGTGTGCTACATGATCAAAATACAACGACATATAATGCTGATCATGCTGATGATTATGCACACAATAAACCAAAAACTATAAAGAAAAAACATGTCATAGATAAGCCGACCCCGACTCGAAAAACAACTAAAGGATTAAAAATTGGTCACCTGAATATCAGAAGTCTGCCTAACAAAATAGATGGAGTTAGAATTATTATGAATGAACAGCATTTTGACATTCTTGCCATTTCCGAAACCTGGATCACAGACGATATACCCAGCGAAACTGTGCATATTTCTGGATACCATCTATATAGGAATGATCGCCGTAGCCATGGTGGAGGGGTACTCCTTTATATTAAAGGTGCTCGGTGTTCTGAAATACACAGTCAGTGATCATTACCTTGTATTTACAATTTTAAGTTTTAAAAAGGATACCACACCAGGTAAAATATTACACAAGAGAAATTATGATAAAATGGATACAGAAGCTTTTCTGAACGAACTTATGCTATCTCAATTATACAATATTGTTACTCTGTCCGATAATATACAAAATGCGTTCCTAGTGAAAAATAATAGATGAAGATAATGTTATTGTAAGACAAAGCATGCATCACCTGTATAAATAAAATTTCAATTTTTTTGAACTTTGCCATTTTATTTATACTAATTAGATAACGTAAAAGTGAAATTTATGAAGCATAGTAAATACAGTTGAAATTGTTGAAGGGTAAATTTTTTCTAAATTTTCGTAATATATACAGCCTCGAGGATAATCGGCTGGATAGCTCATTTCTATGGTCGGTACATGTCAATTGACTATCAATTACAACTCCGCGATATTTTGCACTACGTACATGAGGAATTTTCACCCCATCAATATCAATATTTAGTGAGTACCGATAAGTGTTTCTTACAGATATTAGCATTACATGACATTTATCAATATTAACTGAAAGTTTATTCATTCTAAACCATTTCACAGATGCATCAACACTTTTTTGTAATAATGTCTCACCTTCGGCAATGGACGTACCATTAACATACACCATATTATCATCAGCGAATATATTACATGTTGCATTTGAGAGACATGAAGAAAAGTCATTAATAAATAATAGAAATAATAAAGGCCCTAGGACCGATCCTTGTGGTACTCCCGTTTTTATTAGCTTAGGGGATGATAATTGACCATTTATGTTTAGTATTTGTGATCTATCAGAAAGGTAATTAGAAAAAAATAGTAATTCTGTTTCAGTCAATCCATATTTACCGAGTTTATATAGCAGCAATTCATGATCTATTGTATCAAAACACTTTGCTAGGTCAAAGAGACAAACACCAGTGAGTTCACCGTGGTTAATATTATCTAAAAATGAGTCTATGTCATGATACAGTGATGTTTGGGTGGAATGAAGCTTCATAAATGCAGATTGACTTTGTGTAATAAATGAATGGGCTAGTAAATATTCCCGAAACTGCATATTAACCATTTTCTCAAAACATTTAGGGATATGTCCAATGACTGAGATGGGGTGATAATTATTTGGGTCGGTATTTGAGCACTTGTTTTTAAAGATAAAGGTAACCCTTGCTTTTTTCCAGTCATCTGGTATCTGCCCTGCGCTAAGTGACATATTAAATAAAACTGTTAGGCTACTGCAAATAACATCACTTGAAAGATTTAATAGAAGTGAATCAAATCCTAATACATCAATGGGTCCAAAATTGATTTTTTTTAATATTACATCTAAAAAATTGTGTTGTAATAAATCTTTCTTGAAATGTAAAGAAATCAGAAATCCTGGGATGTTATATTCTTTTGTGTAATAAAATATATCTGAGATCACTCGGAGATTTTCTTGTATGTTCCTGTTTTCGATAAAGCCGGTTTGATTGTGATGTATTAGTTTTGGAAGAATATGTTTGAATCTATTTGCTATTGATTTTGAAGCGATTTTGTAGTCTGTATTGAGTAAAGAGATCGGTCGCCAATTTTTAATTAATATCCTTTCCTTTCCTTTATCGATAAGTGTGATGACTGCCTGCCTTTGTGAAGGGCTTAATTCACCTAATTCGAATGCCGCGTTAAAATAATTTATTAAGATGTTTTTATTCTGTTCCAAAATGATAAAAGATAAAATTCAAATGAAATGCCGTCGTTACCCGGAGTTTTATTTGTGGAATTTTTTTTAAGGGTTTCTAAGCACTCTTCTGTCAATGGGCCTTCACATAATAGTTTTTCTGCTTCTGACAGACTTTCGTTTTCACTTTATCTAGATACGTTTCTATTCCTTTAGTATTTTTTTAGACTTTGTTTTATATAAATGGCCGAAGAATTTTGCCTGCTCTAATGCTATTTCTTTCGTATCAGAAGTGAAAGTGTTATCTGATTTCCTTATTTTTGTCATTGTTTTTTTTAACTTTATTACGTGCAACTAAATTCAGGAAATAAGAATTACTTTTTTCTCCTTCTTCATAATATTTTATTTTTGATTGCAAGATCAGGCCTGATGCCTTTTCTTGCAATAATATGCTCAACGCTGTTTTAAACTCATTTATTTTATTAGCTATTTCAAATTGGTTTAAATTGTCAGCCTCAGCTGCCTCTATGTGGAGCTTTGTCAATTTGAATTCCAAATATTTATCTTTCTTATGTCTTTCTTTTGCCCTTTTTTCCATACAAAACTGATGAATTTCTAATTTTATATTTTATATAATCCCACTGCATTTTAGTGTCATCCAATGTTGTTCCCTCTTTTACCCATTTGTCTACATTAGTATTAATAAGATCTATGTACTCCGGTTCTTTAAGAAAACAATTATTTAATTTCCACAAACCGCGAGTTGAAGAAATACCGCTATATGATAATAAGAAAATTTGTGGTAGAAAATTACTTTTACAAATTGAATCGAATGCGTGTTCTGAAGTATACATATAATCTAATCTACTTTGGAATCGATTTATCTCTAGCTATTTTTAAATTCCCTCAATCAAACAGATATTATATCATATCCGCGAAATTAAAGTATATTACAGTATCACATGTAACTATTGGACAACTAATAAAAAAAATCACTATATAATTGTTATACTGATCATTTGTGACCTTCGTGTGATGCTTGAAGGTCACAGAGGCTTATGATTGTAATTTGATTACCATAAATGGGCTCTTCGTCCTAAAATTAGTCAGAAATGACATATTACAGTTGATTATGAGATTATGAGAAAAAAACTATTTTGTTCAAAAGGCCGCTGGCGACCATTTTGGATTTTTGTCATTTTTGGCCAAACGCGAAATGCATCTTTTAAAATAAAAACTGGTGACCTCCATAAATCCTTTTTCTACCTAAATGCATTAAAAAATCTGGTCCACTGGGAGATCACTGGATGAAATAAGTGAATACTTGCTTTTCACTTGTGATCGATAGTGGTCATTTTGAATTTAGCGCTCTACGAAATTCCGCCCACCTTTTCTAAAGAGCCGGAGAAGGTTAGTTTTTGACAAATATCTTACTTGCCAAAGGTTGATCACAGAATCATGGTTTTGGAACCAGCTATTATATGATTTTTAGTAGTTTTTTTCAGATATTAGGCTAACTTTCCTGGACTATAATATAATGTTGTCGGTCCCAATATAGTTCTGGCTTAGAGCTGGATTGGGAACTGTAGATTGACCGAAGTAACCACCTTTCTCGAAGTAAAACTTTAAAACCATAAACTAACCAGTGTAGGTGGGTTATACGTAGTTTCCTTCGAGATCAAGTAACCCCACAAAACAGTCAACTTCAGATTTAAAAACAATAAATCATGTCGAAAAGTACTATTTATCAACTTATACCATGAAATAAAAGTAGCAACTAGCTCAGGTTGTAATTTTTGGCATTTGTGCAACAGATTTAATCAATTTCTAGGTCTAATTTGACCTAAATCTTGAAAATGAAATCAGCTTGACCTCCAAGGAATTAAAATGTGAAAAAATTAAATCCCAGATTTTTGTGCGAAAGACATAGCATATGTAATACTATGTTGATTAGTTTAAAATTATATATATGTTGATAAAATACTGGTAGATCTGGGCCATTTTGGATTTCACCCGAAAACGGGGCTTATCTCAATGAGGATTCGGGTGGAGTTTAATGTGTGTTTTTACATAGCCACACCGAGGCTTATGTTGAAGTTAACACCTTTGCTTAATTTGACTTGGGAAATTACCTCAGTTTAACTTTTTCCGAATTTGAAATGTAAACAAACAAAATCCCTAAAAATAGTGTGAAAAGACATATTATATGTGACTACGATGTCAGTTCTCAAATGATAGTGCTTTTTTAATAAATAAATTACAGCTTTAATGGCGGCCATTTTGGACATTTCGGCATTTGAGAGCCTAAAAAATGCGAATTATTTATATTTTAGGTCTAATTTGACCTTGACCTTGAAAATGAACTTAGTTTGACATCTGAGAAATTTGAGATGTGAAAAAATAAGATCCCCGAAAAAAATAGTGCGAATAGACATAATATATGTGGCTCTATCATGTTTAGTTCTGGAATGATAGCGATTATAAAAATATATATAAATTACTGGATTATTGGCGGCCATTTTTGATTTTACCCGAAAACGAAGCTTTCCCCAAGGAAGATTCGGGTGTGGTTTTATGTGTTGTTTTAAATAGTTCGACCGAGTCAAATTATGTTGAAAAGCTTTTTTTAACATTTGTGTCAATTAAATACTTTGGCAATGTGCACTTAAAAAAACAAATTATTCACATTTTTTAGGTGTAATTCGACTTTGACCTTGAAAATGACCTCACTTTCACCTCTTATGAATTGTAATTGTGAACAAATAGAAGCCCTTAAAAAATTAGTGCAAAAAGATATATTATATGTGGCTCTACAATGTTTAGTTCTCAAATGATACCGATTTATTAAAAAAATACATCAATTACTGGTTTATTGGTTGCCATTTTGATTTTACCCGAAAACGAGGCTTTCCGCAAAGTGGATTCGGGTGGGTTTTTATGTGTGTTTTTATATAGCCCCACCGAGTCAAATTATGTTGAAAAACATTTACTAACATTTATTTCCATTAAATATTTGGGCATTTTTCACTTAAAAATGCAAATTATTCACATTTTAGGTCTAATTATTTGACCTTGACCTTGTCTGTGGCGTCAGTTAGCCCCTTATGAATATGAAATATGAACAAATCGAATCCCTTAAAAAAGTTGTGCGAAAAAAAACATATTATATGTGTCTCTACGATGTTTAGTTCTCAAATAAGAGCGATTTTTTAAAAATTTACATAAATTACTAGTTTAATGGCGGCCATTTTGGATTTTACCCGAAAACGAGGCTTTCCCGAAGGTGGATTCGGGTAGGGTTTTATAGGGGGCTTTACATAACCCCACAAATTCAAATTCAAATTCAGAGTCAAATTCCGTTGAAATACCTTTGTTAACATTTTTGTCCATTTCCAATGGTCCACGATCACTTCATTGCCCGGACTAGTAGCGAGACACAACTTCAAGTGGGTGAAAATGCTATGATGCAGCATTTTACGAGTTACCATAGATTCCGTGATAAAGATATCAGTGAGCGGCGTGCGTGAAGCATAACTAGGAGTGGCGCCCGAAACAGATTTTTCCATGTGATTTTTTTAGATATTTATCTTCATCAATTCATTATTATCAGACACCCAGCCTGACTGGCTTACGCCGTATTATTTCTAGTTCTTGGCTTGGGCAGAAGAGGTAGTTCTTGCTGTGAGCATGTAGTAAGTCACTATTACCTTGGTTATTATCAAACATAAACTCTGATATAGTTATATTACTTTCAGTTTTAGATCACCTATAAGCAGCAGTGATATTTAGAAGGCTAAAAAAGCCTTCGTGGCTGGACAAGATTCCGTGAATATGCACGAGCAAGGGTTAGTGACTATACAATAATGCATAAAAAATATGGCATGATGTATGATACCAACAGAAAGATGCCACGGAACAAACATAAGGCTAAACAATGGTGCATAGAGATATGTAAGGCTGAACCTAATAAATACATCCTATCTTTGTTTGTTCATAATCACGACAAAACAACAATTGACAAATGTTTTCCTTAATATTGCGACTAGAGTCTTAACGCATTCCAGCTTCAAATGAATGGAAAATACTGACAAACAATTCAGCAGTACAAGGGTTATCTCACGAAATGAACACAGCGATTAGGTGCAGTGTAAAATAGTCTTAAAATTACATTTTTAAAATCTTTACCAAATCTTGACATATCACATTGACGTCAATGAAGTATTGACTAATTGTTGACGCCAAATTGATTTATACTCATTATTTTTATGAACGCTGAGATTGTCTGGGATTGATTTCGCCAAATATTATGGATGCCAATGGGGTTTAAAGTACTTCAGCGACATCTGTTGAGTGTGACAGAACTGATGGTAGTATTTTGTGTTGCATACCATAGAGGTATATGGCAAATAACTTTACTCATTCAGACCACCTGGTGAATTGATTCTAAACACTGCTTGAAAATCACTGGCTCTTAAATTAAAGGGGGGATGGGTGTCACCTCCTCGTGGTCCCCCCTGGGCACCTTTATAGAAGCACCCTAAACGTTTTCAATAATATTGTGTTATTCTCACGTTACTACATACATGGGTCTGGATTTTTTTCATTACTTTTTCAATCTATATAAAATCGGTTAGGTGGTAAGTACGGGGCATAATTATGGTCATTGGTTGTGGTGTTCAAGACTGTCTGAAACAGTATGTGGATCTGTGTCTAACGTTTTATTTGTAGGCCTATACGGGACTCTCCTCAGTATTTCTATTGTATGTATTCGTGTTTGTAAATGGGTTACTTTCCTTGATTTGTGCCAGGTGATTTCTCCGGGGTGTCTGCCACCCCCAGATTGGTCGCCTAGCACATAGGCTTACTTTGTACGCACAGAACTGTTTGGAGTATTTATATTAGTGTATCGGCATTGATTAATTTACCAGGCTTGTGACTATCAATTTGGTGATAATTTTTAATGGTATGGACGCAGTCTGTTTTGTTTTTCATTGTCTGCAAAATTTACATAACTAGTGTATATATTATTGATCTAATTTATTTTGTGTATCGGCGCAGGCGCTGTCTTAGGTTTTTAAAAAGACTGAATATAGTTGAATGTTTTAGTAGGTGTCTCAGGTAATACCAGTGCATCATTTTCAATGATTTTATTTGATATAGACGCATATGATAGGTTCAAAGTTATTTTCAATAATTGTCACCTGAATGGCCATTAGTGCCGAAAAGTGACGTAGAGAAAACATTTTACTTAGACCCAATCACTTACTAAAATCAAATTACAAATGAAATTGATTGTAAGACTAGACAAAGGAATCTATAGACTCCTCGACTGGACATTATATCTGCGGCTTAAAAATAGATAAATCCAGATTTAAAACCTTCAGTGCGGGCAGTGACTTAAACCCCGGTCCCCCGCCGGCAGCGAAAGTGTTGAAATCATTATACCCAGCAAACAAAAGACGTTGAACCAATGCTTGCTTAATGTTGGGCCAGCGTCGCAGACCGTGGACGAACAATAATACCGCATTGGGTTCACCTCTTTATTTCAGCACCAAAAGGCAGTAAATGGATTTTGTTTTGGGGGCCTGGGGCCATCCCACCAAGGAGGTTAACGGCCTGGGGCCATCCCACCAAGGAGGTTAACGGCCTGGGGCCATCCCACCAAGGAGGTTAACGGCCTGGGGCCATCCCACCAAGGAGGTTAACGGCCTGGGGCCATCTCACCAAGGAGGTTAACGGCCTGGGGCCATCCCACCAAGGAGGTTACGGGGCCTGGGGCCCTCACACCAAAGAGGTTACGGGGTCTGGGTCCATCACACCAAGGAGGTTACGGGGCCTGGGACCATCACACCAAGGAGGTTACGGGCTCTGGGGCCATCCCACCAAGTAGGTTATTGGTCCTGGGACCATCACACCAAGGAGGTTACGGGGCCTGGGACCATCACACCAAGGAGGTTACAGGGCCTGGGTCCATGACACCAAGGAGGTTACGGGGCCTGGGACCATCACACCAAGGAGGTTACGGGCTCTGGGGCCCTCACACCAAAGAGGTTACGGGGCCTGGGTCCATCACACCAAGGAGGTTACAGGGCCTGGGGCATCCCACAAAGGAGGTTAGGCGGCCTGGGGCCATCCCACCAAGGGGGTTAGGCGGCCTGGGGACATCCCACCAAGTAGGTTACGGGGCGTGGGGCCATCCCACCAAGGAGGTTAACGGCCTAGGGCCATCTCACCAAGGAGGTTACGGGGCCTGGGGCCCTCACACCAAAGAGGTTACGGGGTCTGGGTCCATCACACCAAGGAGGTTACAGGGCCTGTGGCCATCTCACCAAGGAGGTTACAGGGCCTGGGACATCCCACAAAGGAGGTTACGGGCCTGTGGCCATATCACCAAGGAGGTTACAGGGCCTGGGACATCCCACAAAGGAGGTTAGGCGGCCTGGGGCCATCCCACCAAGGGGGTTAGGCGGCCTGGGGACATCCCACCAAGTAGGTTACGGGGCGTGGGGCCATCCCACCAAGGAGGTTACAGGGCCTGGGACATCCCACCAAAGAGGTTTCGGGGTCTGGGGACATCCCACCAACGATGTTATATCCCGGAGCCATCCCACAAAGGAAGTTACGAGGCCTGGGGCTATCCCACCAAGGAGGTTACGGGGCCTGGGGACATCCCACAAAAGAGGTTACTGGGCCTGGGGACATCCCACCAAGGAGGTTACTGGGCCTGGGACCATCCCACCAAGGAGGTTATGGGATCTGGGGACATCCCACCAAGGAGGTTACAGGGTCTGGGGCATCCCACCAAGGAGGTTACGGGGCCTGGGGACATCCCACAAAAGAAGTCACGGGGCCTGGTGACATCCCACCGAGGAGGTTACGGGGCCTGGGGATATCCCATCAAGGAGGTTACGGGCCTGTGGCCATCCCACCAAGGAGGTTACGGGGCATGGGGATATCCCATCAAGGAGGTTACGGGGCCTGGGGATATCCCATCAAGGAGGTATTACGGGGCCTAGAGCCATCCCATCAAGGAGGTTATATCCTGGGGCCCATCCCACAAAGGAGGTAATAAGCCGAAGCCTATCCTGAGCCCATCCCACAAAGCAGGTTATAGGTAGGCCTATCCTTGATCATACTAAGAATCTTAAAATTAGGAATATCTCTTCTTACTCTTATTTCCATTAGAAAAATTTAGATAGGCCTACATAACATCTTATCTTTTCTAATGAAAATGATTCTAGTGGTATCAAGGAGGTTCCTTGGTGGTAGGCTACAATGGGCCCTAGCGCTAAATGGGCCCTAACAACCGATATTGGTTTAACATGATTAATGTTGGGTCAGAGTAACAGACGGTGGCCCAACAAAAAATCGACTTTTGGTCAAAGTCTGGTATAATAGCTACTGAAATATCTGAGTTAATTTGTAACCTACAGTGGGTCACAGTCATGTGCAGTGTATAGCTTACCTAGGACTGATAATGTATTCAGTCAAGTGTAAACACAATCTACATCATGCTTGTGTTCAGCTTAGTGTGTACGCATCTAGAGCCATGTGCGCCGCCCGTCAATACACAATACAGGTGTGACATCAACTGAACTACAACTAAAATATTATTTCACTAGCTGGTAGGCCTACATTATCTGATTATGATGTCACACCAGTGGCTGTAGTTGGGTGACAGGCTTGTCATCGCCTTGGATGGGATGTCAAGGTAAGCTATGGTGAATTAGGATTTCTAGCCATTGACAATGACATAATTGTTTGATTAAACAACCCGTGAACTGGTTTATCTATAGTGGCATTCACATTAAAAATCGCATTTCAGGGGGATCACATGGTGTTACTGATTCACTATTTACGTGGAAAGTACTCACAATATCGACCTAAAACTTTGAGTCAGTATTAAATATTTGTTCTACCTTAACACTAACTTATTTTAATTTGATTAGCTGGAATAATGCCACAGATTGAACGGGTTAAAATATTACTTGATATAGTTACGGTCCGCCACTCAACCAAATAAACAACTTATGTTCCCTGCACGTGTACACGCGGACAAGTCAATTAAGTCTGACGGGTTGAGCAGGTTGTTTTAATTGTTAGTTGGGCAGGTGCGTTGTATATCAATCAGGCTCTGTGATCCACTTAGCTTATTGTGTATGCAGGTACCCGCATGAGCTGATTAACAGGCCTGCCTTACAGGTGAGGGGTGGGGCTCCTGATGGGTGGGGAACATTGCCACCATGTGCAATTTGATTGCGCAATTTATTTTCAATTATCAGTTTTAACAAGTGAATGTTGTTGTAAAATAACATTTCCCTATTTAGCGTCAATCACAGATGTAGTATTACTCAATATAGCCTAAACATGGTAAATGGGAAGTGAACATAGTTATTGATTTCGTTTCACTTCCTTTCAAACAATAATTTCATGCCAATATAATGTAAGGTGCCTTACTTTTATGTACTTTTAATATCACTGTATAAGTTGATATGTTTTTATTTTGTGATATTGATTTGATTAGATTTAATATAGTACATAACTGGTAAGCAACAATAAGGAAAATGTTGAACAAGATAAGTGAATAGAATGAAATAGAATTGTCTACAACGGTGCAATATAGGCTACTGCCACTGGTAATGAAGAATCTCAGCAGTAGACCTATTCAGGCCTACATCATAAACATAACAAAATAGCTCTAAACCAATCGAATTAAGATATCTAACCTACTTATAAATGCTGAATTCAATAACTTTTTTAAAAATATTAAAAAAAAACATATAAAAAACGTTTTTGGTGATGACGCATAGGCCCTATCCCAGCAAACATGAGACGTTGCCCAACGTTGGTTTACTGTTTGCAACGCTGGTCTAGCGGTAAACCAGCGTTGCAAATTGGTCCAACGTCTCATAAGTTTTGCTGGGCATATATCCCTATAAATTCACTTAAGTGACCGACATAGCCTATATAGGCCTAGTATGGGTGATTGATTGATGTTGACAATAAAAATTATTCATATATCGTGGCGCCAGATTGGCTAACTGAGTCCCTGAGTCCCAAGACGGCCGATATCTTTCTTTGGTACACACATATGCAGCGACCCAAACTGTTCAAATTCGTGGGATAATGACGACAGAAACATATTCATAACCGATTTGCGCCGCATCGAAAAACATATAAAGAAATAAATAAAACAAAATGACCAATGATATTATGTCAAAGTTGACATGTAGCCTAAACGGTCAATAATAATAAAAAATATATATAGTGTCTTTGATTATTGATGACCAAGCATAAATGCATATACGCCCAATAACTGAGCATTATAATCGCACCTCACATGGTTCACATTCTCTTTACTGCAGATAAAGAGGGCGATAATTCGGCGACGCAATTTTTTTCAGTCACAAAGGGCTGCAAAGTGAAATAGAGAGTGAATAAATACAAGAGAGCCAAGAAAAGCAGCAATTATGAACAGCGAAAGCGAGAGAGACAATAAATACCAGAGAGCCTAGCCCTGAAACATTGAAAATAAAATGTTAAATATTAATCACAATGAAGTAGGGGAGACTGGGGCACCTTGAGACGGAAAAATTCAAGCCCCCCAAACATAGATTTAATTTTCAAAATAAAATGTTTTGACGACACATATGGATACAGCATCCAGTGGGGTATATTTGAGCAAGAGATGAAAATTTTCAGAAATGTGTAACCTTACATTTTTTAACAAAACAGATTTTCAAGAAAGTGTCTCAATGTACCCCGTACTCGGGCACCTTGAGACACCACATGGGGTACCTTGAGACGCCAAATTAGGTACTTGAAAACAACGCGGATCTAACTAAAATCAAGATTTGAATACCACATATACCTGTAGCTAAAGCCTGCAGTTGGCTAATGTTAGATGTTGCAGTAAAATATGTGCCTGAAAAAAAGTGGGGGCACCTTGAGACACTTTCGGGGCACCTTGAGACAAACTTGGGGCACCTTGAGACAGTTTTGGGGCACATTGAGACAGCGTCTCAAGGTGCCCCACCCTGACTGACCTCATATCTGATATCATAGTTCGTGTGTCGGGAGTATTTGAACCAAACCATTATACATAAATTATAAAGTGATAACACAAGTGGAAGATACCATCAAAATCATAGGGAAATCAAGTATTATGTGATCTATAGAACCAAATATTGATCATCCCAAAAATCTACTTTTCAAGTAAAAAATGGACCTAAGCTTACATGCATGCCAAGGATGTCCAATAGTCATTAGCAATAGGGTGGAAAAACGAAATTGGTTAGTTTTGGTATCATTGACCAGATGGCGCACAAATCGCAAAATATTATCTGTGTCAAACAGGCCTGTCTCATGGTGCCCCATGTCTCAAGGTGCCCCAGTCTCCCCTAGGGCTCGTGCAATCATAGTCATATAGTACCATAGCCGTGTCGTCCTCTCTGAGGCCGTTGATAGATGTATTTGCTTCACCCGTAAATTCAACATGGCGGTGACTGAGAGCGATCTCGACCCCAAGGTCCGAAAAATAACCATTATATTTTTTTAACGGTTACCCTCATAACCCCCATGCATATGGTACCCATTGCCGGCTGCTAAATCAATTATGTAATTATTATATGAGGGATTCTATAATTTTAAGCACCAGCACTGTCCACACCTTGTTATATTTATTATTGAATATTTTTTTTTATTTTGATTACATAAATGCAATGAATGACCTTCATTTTACAATATAGCAGTATTACAACTCAAAAAATTCTAACATAAATGTGTTTTTTGAAAGAAATATTATGTAAATTTAGCCAATTTTAGCCAAAAAGCCTTGTCCTACATTCTAAATCCCACATAAACAGGCGAATTATTCTAGACTTCCGGTATTATATATTATATTTGTTTCTGATATAATGTTAGGGCAAAACACTATCTATAAGATTATATACAAGTTTTTTAAAATAATTTTATTATTTTACTACTTTTTATGCAATTTATGTCTGTTTCACGTTGCAGCGACTCTCTGTAACGCTTATAGTTTTCAGGGAATTTCTATACTTTTTCTGACCAAAATATCACTTGTCTGGTGCAAAACAGTTGCGCGAGACCTTCATGCAGTGAATTGTAAAAAAAAGTATAGTAAATGTGTTTTTGTTTTGAAATAATGTGCAAGTCTTCGGGTGAGTATTTTAATTCAACGTCTCTCCATAACGCGATTTTTCACACCTAAATATTGTAATTAAACTTTTAAGCACCCTACAACCTCCAAGCCTACTACAACCTCATTTGAAAAAAACAAAATAATCATAGTATAGCATAATACAGTAATTATCCGTTATAGCACGAATCGTTACTACACGAATCTGATATAACACGATGCAACCATGGATCCCAAAATTTTACACTATCTTTCTACCATTTTTCTGGAAAAATCGTGTTATAAATATTTGAACATCCAATTAAGCATGAAATTGTCCGCCAACGTCACATGTTAATCGTGCAGTAGCGGTAGGCCTAATCCTTCACGCATGACGCTCACGCAAAGTCGCCGGCAAGTGGTATTGCGCAGCACATAACGGAACCTTTTTAGAACAAGAGTATCTCAATTCGTATTTGAGCTTAAATTCAATTCAAACACGAATCGTGTAATATATAGTATAAACGAATATGACGTGCACGATTTGATCTCAGAAAATGTATTTACTTAATCAAATTAACTTAATGTGGCGTGTTTAGCAAAAGAACATGTTTATTTAAATCGTGTAATAAAAATATTATAACACGAATAATAATGTTTTTACATGTTTTTTAAATGTGTATTAAAATATTATAACACGAATATGGTGATTTTTTTTAAATCACGTGTAATGAAATATGATAACACGAATATGATTTGTTTTATATCGTGTTATAAAATATTATAACATGAATATGGTGCTTTTTATATCGTGTTATAAAATATTATAACACGAATATGGTGATTCTGCAAGTTTTTAAAATCACGTGTAATGAAATATTATAGCACGAATATGATTTGTTTTATATTGTATTATAAAATATTATAACACGAATATAATGCTTTTTATATCGTGTTATAAAATATTATAACACGAATATGACGGGCACGATTCGATGTCAGTAATTCTAGCTATTAAATAAAATTAACTTAATTCAGCAAAATGGTTATTTTTAAATAACGTATTAAAATAGGTCGCCAGAGGTGATGACACGCCGATCGTTTGATGAATGCCAGTTCTTCACAACTCAGATTGTGCAATGTCGAGCAGCGTTCTCGTTTGTATTGCAAGGTGTTATGTTCGCGACAATTTTGTGAAGCACATCATGTTTCTTGACGTGTAGTACACTGTTAAGTACTACATGGGTCACTCTTGAATTATTTATCGCCGTCTTATTCCATTCCTAATTATTTAAAATAAACAAAAATCTTATATAACTTGATCTCCTGGGACCAAAACGTTTATCGACCATTGGCGGGCAGTTACGCAATCTTCGGCGCCATCAGTAAAATAAAACATAGATGTACATAGATGCTATGCATGATTTAGTAAAAAAAACGTCTCTCCATAACGCGTATTTTCTGTCTCTCCATAACAAAAATAAAAACGTTATGGAGAGAAAAAATTGTCACAAATTACCCTTTTAAATTGTGTTAGCATCGATATTTAGTCTTTGTTTATTGTCACTCCATAACAGAAAGAATTGTCGTTATGGAGAGACAATGTTCATTATTATTACTCTCCATAACGACAATAATCGTAACGGAGAGTAATTTTTATTTCATTATTTAAGGGTTATTGTCATAAAGTGATTCTTTCTAAATTAAGTGATCAACATTATAATAGCCAAGTTCAACTACTTGTTTAATATGGTATACTTTTGTAGAAGGGTGACTGAGAAATTTAAGTTTTAAGATTACTCCGTAACATAAATCGGTCCCTCCATAACGGTAAATTAGTCTCTCAATAACGGTAAGAAAAAAATAAATTCATAAAAATAAGCATTTAAAATTGAAATTAAGCTCTGCTGACAACGCCATGTCAATAAACAAAGCTAAGTTGACATGTGTTTAAATTTTCGACAATATTCAGACAATCTCATATATCAAGGAAAATATTATCACTGGTGCCTGAAATTATAGAATCCCTCATATATAATTAAGCCTATTCTGTGAAACATAGGAATTCCTTTAATGGTTACTCAGTGAAAACAGTGCTACATAGACACCCCTCTCCCATACTTCATGGTATCAGCTGGCTGGGTGAGCGTGTGCTATTTATAGATTATGAGCCCAGTTTCAGGAACATGGGCGCTGTAGCGGGCATTAAAGCAAACACAAGCGGTGACACGGGGAATTCACCAAATGTTGTCTCAATACTGGGCCAGCATCTCCACAGCTGGCACAACATTGTCTGCACAGAAACGCTATGACTTGTAAACGCGGCACGCATATAGGAATAGGATATAGGTCTACCGACACAGAATCTATTATGCTCTATTCATTGATTTTGGGCCTAATAACAAAATTGGGCCTACTATATAGGCCCTAAATGAAAAGGGCCCATCAATAGGCCCCACATTAGGCCTATAAATTAAACCAAAATTAACCCATTTTTAACTTTGGTTGAGGTGTAATTCGCAGAGGTTGTGGGTGGAGGGGGTTGTGGGTGGAGGGGTTGTGGGTTGAGGGTAGAAGGTCGAGGGTTGTGGGTCGTGAGGTCGAAGAGGTAATGAAAGTAACCCTTTTTAATGACTGTGCAGGCTGTGGGCTGAGCATGCGGGCATGTAGGCCTAACTCAAATGTTACTGATTCTGAGTAAAAAAACTATTTTCGACCTGATTATTCAAGGGCAAGTCTTTCATATGATCGTCCAAAGAAATGTTACACGATTTTGTACGGGGTCAATCACCCTCGCTGACCAGGGCCTGCAAGACATGCACAAAAAAAGACACTGAGCAGTCAGTATCCATGGGGTCAATCTGTGGCCGAAACCTGTTTCAGCCACTAGGGCTATAGGTACCAGTCCACCTACAGCCTCCTTCTCAGGGCCACACTAGCACTAGCTGACGCTAGTAGAAGGATAGTGGATTTGATGAATGAGAATGGTCCACCTACAAAAGTAGAAACTTGCCTGGTACATTAAAAGTTTGTGTTGTTTAAATAGATTAAAGCATTTCAATAATAAAAAATAACATAAACTGAAAGAATCTTGATACTTCTTGCAAGGTTTGAAAATGTCAACCCGAAAATTGTTTTATACATAGGGCCTCATAGCGGTAATGTTGTTATTCGTGTAGACTATAACAGTTTCTGATAGTTTCCATATATTTACAAAAATATGAATTAAAGTCTGCTACTTTTCTCATAATCATAAAATGAGCTACATCAAAAGATAAAACCTATTATAATGACAAAGGCACATAGCTGATACCGGATAGGCCTTAGTCCCAAAATGTGCCTGAAAGTTTACAACGGGGACATTCACATTTTGGAGAGTGCATCACGGCACATATGCCTAAATGCCTTTATCTGATAAATCTCTACATGTGCTACCATATATATTCTGTGTGTGCTACCATGCGTGCAAAACAAGCATTGATTGCCATAGTCTATTTACTTTACATTAAATAATTCTCCAAACTATTTTCATTTAGCTTCTAGCCTAGCATGAATATGGCCTGTTTGTTTATTACGCCAATGGTATAGGAATTGAGAATGTAGACCCCCGCGCCACCCAGCCGGGAGATAACCCCCATCACCTTTTCCAATGAGTGGGCTGAGCCAAAGTACCAGGATGACAGACAATGTGCACAAGAGGAAAGATCAACAAACATCTCCGCGGAATTTTGTGGAGATGTTTTTTTATTTTCTCACTTCACAGCCAGTAACCTCACTCAATTCAATAATCGTCTGAAAATAAAATCGCCCCATCATACAAAGGAAGTGAATATGTAAAAAAAATCGACCAAAAACGGTAAATAGCGATATGAGAGCGAAAAAGCATCCACCACGGTGAAAGGTGGATCCAGGTATAGGCTTGCTCTACCTTTATTTATATTCAAGCACTGTATCAGTGTATGTAACCCTTACAGCGCCGGCACCGACTTTATTCGTCAGATTCTGACTAAAGTCGATCCCGGAACTGTAAGAGTTAAAATATTTCTATTTGCCGTAGACCCATAACCATGATAACGTAGGTATTCAAATGTATCGGGAAGAGGTAACTGAAGACAGTCATGATGATTTCAAATTGAAGAAAAACCCTTTGGTCTCCATGGTTTTCATAAAAAAAAATCAGCGCTTTATATAAAGGGTTAGGCCCTAGGCCCTAGTTGAGAGCGTGACAACATGACAACTAACAAAATACAGTGGCTGATCCAGAGGGATCCGATCACGGTCCCCCCCCCCCCAAAAAAAAACAAAATCATATTTCAGCCGAAATATGGGCTTTGTGTACTCGATGCAGACGCACACGCAGATGCACACTCAGACGCACCATCAGACGCACAATCAGACGCAGACAAACGTCCCAATGTTCCAAAGTTCCCACGTTCCGATAACAATGATAAAGTTCGGTTTGCCAGCCCACCATATTTGGCTGAACCCTGAAGTGATTAGGCCTACATATGTTTTTTTGCTCCGGACGTATAATTAATATGACTAGATTATAAAACCACCGGGTGCATTGTGTTCACCCTTGAGCATTTTTTTCGGACATGGGTCACTTGGTGGCCACTGCGGAAAATCTTGTTGTCGCTCATAACAGTTTGTTCTGGGAACTTCAAGCTCCGAAATTCTGAAAAAAGTGCCCCTCAAATCAGAAACCTATTGACAGAACTGCTGCAGATGGCAGCCAATATCAGAATATATAAGTCTAGGTCTAAGCATGATAAATGTCGGCTATAGATCACTCATTAAATTAAAGTGAATACCATGATAAAGAAGATAGAAACTCAAACTCGATCAGACCGATATTGTTTTCACGAATCCCAGCTGACGCAAGACATTCATCCTATGTTGACTCAATGTTGGTCAACAGTCTGCGATGCGATGCTGGCATATATACTGAATCAAAATAAAGTACGGCTAAACTCATGCTTGTATATGTTTGTTGTTTTAATGTTGGTACAGTGTCGTAGACGGTGGCTCAACTTTGAAAAAACATTTGATCAAAACGAAAATAGAACCAACAGGAAGGTTTGCTTCGAAAATGACGGATGTGATAAATACTCCCGTCCTCTTCGTCAAAGATTAACATTGTATTCAAACAACGAGAGTCATTTGTTATAGGCCTATATACCGCCTTGTCCTAAATGATATAATGACCTACATTCCACGTTCGCAGGGTCCGAAGATATCCCCACCACAATGTTTTTTATTCCTAGCCCACCATTTACGACGCTGGCCCAGCATGAGATCAACATCCTGCATCAAGAACACAAAGCCCAGATTTTTTGCGTCTGAGTCTGCGTGTGCGTCTGTGTGTGCATCTGCGTGTGCGTCTGCGTCAAGTACACAAAGCCGAAATATGGTCTAGAACGCGTCAGATGCCTCCGATTTCAAAATTGTCCGGGGAAGCATGCCCCTGGGCCCCTCTAGAGCATATGAGTGCCAGCTGACGTGTGTAGAAATTATTTCATTAATCGGCGCCCCCCCCCCCCCCGTCTGTCAATTCCTGGATCCGCCACTGACAATAAGACTTGTGTCTGATGTTGGCTATAGAGAACAGTCAGTCTAGCAGCGTCCTCGCCGCGTTGGCCGAACAATAAAATGACGTCTCATGTGGACTTCATATCAAACCACTGTCTAATACCGTTGATGTAAATAAGCGGAGCGCGCAGCGCGTCGCCACCCGCGCGAAATTAACGGCGATTGATTGGTTTCCGTGGCTACGTTGCCTTCCGTTGTTGTATTTAGGCGCATTTTGTGGGAAGAATTTATTTTGTACCATTCTGTCATTCAGCATGTTCAGTAAGCCTGGGTGATAAAATGTGATCAAAGTGCTGAATGACGGAGGGGTAGCCTATGATGGAACAGTGGGTTTGTAGCCAGTGTAGAAAAGAGTAAACACCTGCCCAAGCTTGGTGATGTAGGACTACCCTCCGTCACATTTTATCGCCCAGGCTTACTGAATAACGGAAACCTCTTTTATCGCCCATGGGGGTACAAACGAAACTTTTTCCTCCATTCACTACAAGCCGTGAATTGCTGTAACACTTCTCGACTTGTAGTGGATAAAGATGACTTGATGCAGGTAACAAATTAAATAAGATTGTTTATGGTTAAAGTAATTTCATTAAAAGTTGATCTCCTTAGGTGTAGAAAATGAAAGTCTGTTTTCAAGGATGAAAAAGCATTCTTTGAGGCATAAGTAGGGTTAAATTAAAGATAATGTTTTTTTATTGATGCTGTTTATCCCTGTGTTTTCAGTGGTAACATTGATGAGGCTACACATCGTGCTGAACACTTGAGTCAACAAGGAGCTGGACATAACCCAGTGGATACCGATCCCGAGGAGGCGGAAGGCGTTATGAATCTGGTGAGATGGCGAGCCCGGGGCGGTCACACACTCCGTCTGCAGACCCCGTCCACATACGTGCCCATGGAGCTGGTGATACAGTGCCTGGCCTGTGTGGGGACTCTGGGCACATTCTCCAGGGTGCTACATGAGAACAGCCTCTCCCCCGTGTTCCTCTCCCTGCCCGGGCTGGTGATGCTATCTCTGGTGGCTCGGATCTTCCCAGATATCCGGCAGGATGTGAGCACTATGAGCACCATTAACGGGGCAGTCACGGGGATCGTGGCGGGGTTCCTCAGCTCAGTGTCATGGCCTGATGGTGCACACCTCACTAAGGACCTACCTCAGCAGACTGCCTCACTACACGCCCTCAGGTACCTAGAGCTCCTCTACATCCCGGTGGTCATGGGTACCCTACTCTACTCCTTCTGTTTAGCCTTTGAGAGGTTACCATCATGGAGGAAGGTATTCCTGACGAGCATGATGTCTCTATGTGCCTCAGTCATGGTCACCCTACTGACAGAGATGCTGAGTGATCTACCTTCAGGAGACTCACAAGTCAAAGTGTTTCTCTTCACCTTCGTCAACTTCTTCCTCTTAGGCATGCTGTCAGTGACACAGACCCACCAGAGACCATATGTCTTACTCCTAGTCTGTTTACTGATAACTCTCAACTGGCAGATGGGCTATTTCAATGCGGCTGTGTGGGACTGGAGCACTTTAAGATTCCCCGTCCCCGGGAGTCTGACGGCTCTATTGTTTGTCTTCTTGGTGAGCTGTCAAGACAGTAGAGGGGAGAACCTGGCGATATCATACAAGCGGCGCCCCGTGAGGGCATCAGACAAAGATGAAGTGGATTGGATGCTTAATACCGTGGTGTGGCACGTGATCACCTACGTCATAGAGAGGATTTCCCTTACTTTCCTTATATGGCAATCACACGCCTCTGTGCCAGCCACTAACGTACAGCCGGATGCCCACGTGGCCTGTATACTTCTAGTAGGCTATCTGGGCCTGGTCTCTCCACATTTCCCCGTGTCTCCGCTCACCAAGCTCGCTATCATCATCCTTTCTCTCATGTCATACATCATCTACGCGGCTGTCAATGACATGCTGGAAAACGCCTTTTTCCTTGAAACTATTTTTGGTTTGTCTCTTTTCTACGTGACTAATGTTGCTCAAGCCGCAGACAACCACAAACACTGGTAGCGGTCGTCACTGATCTACCCAGTAGACACAAAACATTTGTGCAACATTTATACAAAGCTGGCCCGACGTCGAAGACGTTGGGCCGGCGTTGTATAAATGTTATACAAATGTGTTGTGCTTGCTGGGTAATAATGTGTGAAATGATCCTACAGTTTTCTGTACAACATGGAAATGGAGATGTTGTCGTTGTTAGATCTTTGACGAGATCTGGCTGGTCCATTTAGTTAGACAGGAGTGGTTTATTCTTTTTTTTATATCACATTTTACTTGTTCTATGCATTTATCATATGAGAGGCGTTGACCATTAAACCATGTATTATTGCAAATTGTATCGACTTGAACTGTTGAAGTATTGTCTCGATTACGCGAGACAATACTTCAAGTGGATGAAAATTGAAAAAAATATTCCGACCAGAAATCATTAGCTGATCATCCTGATATGCTAATAATAACAATATGTTTCGTTGTTATGTTCCATAACATAAGCATATATCAATAATAACCACGAAAACTGGTAACGTGTTTATTACTGATAGACAGGCAGTGTGGACAACAGCTTGTCATCTTAATCATGCTAATGTGATGTCTATAAACCCTTCGCCCTCTAAGCTTTTTTTTTTTCACCCACTCGAAGTTGTGTTTTGCTACCGCGACCTCAGTATTGTGGGGAGCCTCCGTGATAAATCGAAAGCGTGCTCGGCCTTAGACCTCCAAGGTTTGAAATTCGAATCATGTGTCTGGAGGGTAGTTTGACTGTCATCTCACCATCCTCAGGAAGTTTTCTTGAACCAATTTAGCCTGTATGTGCCCAAAAGTGGCCTAAAGCCTGATTAATTTTATTTCATTCACCGCGACCCACAACTTCAAGTGAGCGAAAATTACTCATATTAGATTGATTAATTGTGTGACAAAAACTGCAAATGTTGGTATTTAACCACACATTTCTTTCCCACTAAGCATGCTAACAGTGATTTAACTCTTTCAAGCCTGATTTTACCATTGTCATCTCCATCCACTACAAGCCGTGCATTGCGGTTGCAATTCTCGCCGTGTAATGGATGAAGATGATTTAATGTGGGTGAACAAGTAAAGAAAATTGCCATGCATTGGTAAACCAGTTTCATGAAAATTTTAATTCTAAAGCCCTTGGTTGTGGGATTGTTTACAGGGATGTAAAATGATGCTTTAATGCATCGTGAGGGATTAAAGGGTAATATGCTAATGAAAGGGATTATAAAGGAGAATAGTCGTGCTTAGGGGTAATAACCCAGATTACCTTATTTCAGGTGATTTGCAGAAAAATAGCAGGTGGTAGAACTAAAAAGCTGGAAGTAAATGTGGCTACAGTTACATAGTCAACTGGTGATTCAACATTGATTTGCGTATTTATGACAATTTTCATCAAGACATAATGCCAATGTATATATTTGATTCTCATTTCTTTTTCAAATTTCCATGTTCCAACAAAAAATAAAATGTCCGAAAACGGCTATAGACGAGACCAGCATTATGTTCTACCAATGGATCGTTATTTATTAGGCTTTATAAAATACAACTAAAATATGCTCGTCATGATTTGTATTTACCTGATTACATATATCAATAATACGAATGTTTTGAGTGTGTTTCTTACAATGCGAGTTTTCTAAAGCGACTGAAACCAATAAATTGCAAAAAAATTAACCCTATACATGTCAGGTTTTCAATTATTTTTGTATCCACTAGAAATCGTGGCGAGATCCCCATATTCAAGAAATTCAAATATTCAAAGATATTCAAGAAATTATTCAGATTAAAAACTGGCTAATTCAAGAACCGTTTCATATTAAAATTGTTGGCCACATTGATAATTGATCATGTTATAATAATTTATTGCATTATTGAGCAACAAGCCCCTAGCGGCATGCTGGACGGTCACCCACGTTGCAGTCTGAAGGCTCGCCATTAGGCATTAGAATGTTTGTGATCTCACGGCATTGTGCTTTAAAAGTGACCCACGGTACGAAGCGTGTCGAAATTAAAGATTTTCGATTATGCTGAATGCGATGCCGAGCGGTGCTAAGCTCAACTATTTATGCAAAGGATGGAATTTTTCGATTTAAAATTGTTTCGAAAATCATCCCAAAACACTTGGCCACAAGGTGGTAGGAGACGGGATGTTCACCATAATATGGACCCCCCAAGTTGTTGCCTAAAGTGAGTTTTGGGGCGATTTGAGGTCCTGGGGTGTTCCTTCAACATAATATCATAGGGTTCAATTTGTCCCATTATTTTGAGGTTATCTAGAGATCATTTTCAAAATGGCCACCACTTTTGTTTGAAAAGCCTTTTTTTCATCACTCTATCAACCGATTTGCTTGATTTTTTTGCCTATACTTAAGTTTCAGATGGTAAAGAATTAGGCCTATTTGAGAAAATAGCATAGCTTAAATATCATATTAGGTCAATGTCATGATGTACAGATAAAGGCCATTTAAGACCCAAATCATTGACATAATTCTGTTCCTTCAACTGTTCCAAAGTTCATGTCATCTGATGCATTTGGTCCTCATTCTGGTCTACTTCATTCCATGTTAGCCATGTGTGGGAATGTGCCATTGAATCACATATCAATCTTCTTGCTGCTACTGTACGAAAGAGCAACTCATACGAACATGATGCAAATCTGGCACAAACAACCATGACAAAAGAAAAAGCTCGTCCACAAGCCATCAAAAAAATCCTTTATTGTGGCTGTTTATTGGGCTCTCAAACTTTGAGGTGGAGGTGTTTCCGGGAGGGATTGGGGTGCACGCGGCTTTGTCATCGAAAACTAACAGTTGGGGTGTGTGATAACCTGACAACTACACCAAGTGATAGATGTACAGATAATCATCTATTTGTTAGGATTGTCCTCGTGTTTTTTATTCAGCCAATGACACAAGCACATTCTAAGTGAATATAATTATAAAACAAAACTTTATAGTATACGTTTATTAGGGCGTTAGATATTCAATTAACTCTTTAAGTGCTTCATTACTACTTAACATTGTCCTTTCATTTGAAGTTGGCATTGCTCACGCAATTGCCAACTTCAAATGAAAGGAAAATACCTCCTCACTTAAAAATTAAACCTGCTAAATTTCACAATGGGGGCTTTACTCAAGATTTATACATGCATATTTGTTCAATTTCTGTCAAATTTTAGTTGTGAAAAAACAGTATGAATGCGCTTAAAAGCGTCGCCCGCACTCAAAGGGTTAATACATATGGCAGTAAAAATGGGGACCTTTTGTACTTGTTGCTCACCAAACTACGATAAAATATATGTTTGTGGTTATACACCTCTTTCAATAACAACACGCCACACGGTGAGCAACGCCGAACTGTTTTAATCAGACGAATGCTACAGACATTTCAATGACAACACGCCACACAGTGAGCAACTCTGAACTATTATAATCAGACCATTGTTCACTGCGCAAACTCGTGCAAGCAGTCTATTGAGTGTTCTCGAGAGAGACTGACGTGCACGCTATTTCGGCATTTAATGGATTAGCAGTTGTGCATCTGTTGTAGAAGTCTCATTAGTCCAGTTACCAAATATGCATTTTTGACTTGATCTTGCGAAAAAATCACAAACGATGTTATTGTTGATCCAGGTAGAGGATTTAGATGTGTAGAATCAGGATGTGTATATTTAGGTAATTTTAACCACTACTGTGGCCCACAATATTCCAAGTGGGAGAAAATTTCAATTTTATAATATTTTATGGGCCCTAATATAGCGCTTTAAGCCTCATAAGGGTTATATGTCCAGCAGATACAAGACGTTGAGGCAATGTTGGCGTGACGGTGTTTCATCGTCTACGGCGTTAAACCAACAAGGATTCTATGTTTTGTATCTGCTAGGAATGCTGGGTCAAAGTGTCATTAACAAGGTGTCATCACACGCATTCATACGCGAGAGGGAGTTACGATCATTGTTTTAAATGTGGCTGTTTACAGCATACTTAGGTTGCAATATAACATTTATATCGTTTTGATACCAATTCATTTAGATTGGGTGGCCATTTCTTGTTTTAAAACAATTGAAGTCGGGAAAGATAGATATAAAATGTAGTCCATACGCTGGTAGGAACACCGCATATGCTGCATCCGATAGTTCCGTGTATTGGCAACTCTGAGAAAGTAGATTAAAACTTAACATTTCTATGTGAAAATAGAAAAAAAACAGACGTTTAAGCACCCTTTTTTATATTGATAGCTAGAGTATGGCCTGATAAATACAAATATGTATAGGTTTATATACATTTTTTCACTTAAAGAATGTTGGGAGGGCCAAGTGTATGGGCCATAATACATGTAAGTTTATGAGAGGGTAGGCCTACTAGGCCCCTGTGTGTGGTGAGACGACAATTAATGATGCCGTTTGTAATTTTGTACCTTCACGAATGATCAAATGAAAATGAAATGAAATGAATCGGGCTTTAGGCCACCTTTGTGCACATATAGGCTAAACTGGGCCAGGAGAACCTCCTGAGGATGGTGAGATGATTGAGATGACACTGTCCTCCAGACACAGGATTCGAAATCCGAGCCCTGGCGGTCTGAGGCCGAGCACGCTACCTCTCGGTCACGGAGGCTCCCCACAATACTAACTTTCACACGTGGATGGGGAAGAAACAATTTTGTTTCTTTCAAACCGCCGAGACCGGGAACCGAACCCCGGACTCTGGCGTGAAAGGCAGCGGAGCTAACCACTACCCTAGGGCCCCCGCCCTTCACGAATGATCAACACAGAAAGTTACTTCATCTGTCGACTCTTATGACAAAATCAAAGCTTAGACAATGTTTTCGAACATAATGAGCCTCTCGCCACATTAATAAGAATGGTGTTAATATTGAAAGAGACCCCAGATCTCCTACATTTCCTACATAGAAGTATAGGATTTTGATTGATCCTCATATATCAATAATTTCGCCTATATTTCCTACATTTTACCTGGGATAGCTCCATGCAAAACAAAAAAACATATATTGTACAAATCTTGACCATGATTATCTGTAAAAACGTTATCTAAATTGTCACGTCAGAGCTGTACTTATATATATATATATATGCTATGAAACTCACATTTTGAGTAGAAAAAAAAGGTTTTTCTTTCTAAATCTTGATTTCTAACTGTTCACAATTCAAATGAATACCTAACACTAGGATCAATAAAGTGCAATCTGGGTTCTTTCACAATACATAACATAACTTAAAATGTATATAGCTCTAAAACTCCCGTAAAAAATAACCAAAACATTATATATATATATTATCTTATCTGAAAATTGCTGGGACCCTGCTCTCCTTAGATGAACTAAATCTTTTTTTAGTGGTTAGTCACGTTAAAAGCTTGTCAATTGCGGGTGCTCTGGCCTTCAAGTTTCAAAGAAACAAAGTTTTTTCTCTTTTCACTCGTAAAGATTCAATATTGTGGGAAGCCTCCATGACCGAGAGCTAGCGTGCTCGGCCTCATATCGTCAAAGCTAGAATTTAGAATCCTGTATGGAGGGCAGTGTCATCTCACAATTCTCAGGAGGTTCTTCTGGCCCAGGTCAGGCTATATGTGCACAAAGGTGGTCTGAAACTTAATACATTTATTCATTCAATTACTGGACAACAGCCACCATTGGCAAAATTATGCAAAATCGCGGTGACGTGCAACATTTCAATTTGCAAAATTGATTGTTTTTTGTGGCTATTTTACAAGAATCTTCGGAAACTAATATATCGGGCAGAGTGGGTATAGTTTTTCAACTGCCGTCCACCTTAGCGGATTTTTGCTGAAACAGCCCTTTATATACCGATTTTATTATGTTCGTCATCCATTCACCGATATGCTCTTCTCTCTGAAGTAAGGGTATTGCCATTTTTAATTAAATAAATAGTGTGACGTCATAAATTGTAGTGAATGCATTGCTTAGCAGCGGTTTCTGCAAAACATAGTCAGAACACTAAACAACACCGGGAAAGTGAGAGAAGCTATAGCAGGAAAGCATCAGCTTAGATATTATTTTAATTTCTATAAACAAAAGAAGCCACTTTTTAAAGGTAACTACATGCGTAAATAATGCGTAATACAATGACGTGTGTAAAAAGGGGAACATTATCTGTAAAAAAGGTAGGGTCTACATGTATAATAGACTAATTAATAGATCTAGTACTGAAAATCCGAATAGATAGCTGTCCAAGCCACTTGTGACTTGGGCCTTGGCGTGATGGACTTCCCATCCAAGTCCATTCCCAAATTACAAAGTAGTCTGCATTGTATATTTAGACTAGGTTAGCACAGATGTCGACTAACGTTACTCGGTAGGCTAGTCCATGACTAGATCTATGTCGTCTCACAGCCACAGGAGTGCCCATTGTACTGATTTTACCGTATTCGGGTCTTCTACGGATTTTTTCATGTTTTTAAGCTCCACGGGCGGATTTTTTTTATTGAATCGATCCTACGGTAGTAGATCTACCCGTACGGATTTTTTGCAAATATTTTTTTTACATTTTCGTAAACCACATTTTTCTCTTCCGTGACGCCCAGATCGGTTGCTTACGTATTTCGTATGTATTTTGGCTGTAAACTCCTCATAAAGATAACATATAGTGATAATCACTCATTATTTATGCCGTGAGAATGAGATGTAGGTTGCGCCTAATCTTGAACACAACGGCACGCACCCTGTCAGACATTTCCAAGACCTGGCTTACCCTTCACAAACTAAGCTTTAGAACCACATTACAATCAATTATGACTTAGTTTTAGGGTCTAGATTATAGTATGTTAACATTGCCATTGATAACCATGAGTCACAAGCCATCATATTACGTCATAGCTATGTGTGAACGATACCTTTATATTATGAATGGACGTCATGCCACATTGACCATGGTGTTTTAAATACGCTTAAAACGTCACAACGGCCTGGGCGTGGCAAGCGTATAAATGCCAAGGCCTGGCGTGGCAAAGGATTGAACTGTTAAGGTCTCACCACCCCAAATGCCAGTCCTATTGTAACACATGTGAACACATGTTTCACCCTATTAGATATTTAGTATGACATATCAGGATAAAGCTTGAGATGTCCTTGTTCGAAAACAGGCCCGCTATGGGTATGCTTACCAGACAGATTTTGAGCTACGCCCCCTAGCGTGTAAAAAGGTCATTATACTGTTAAAATTGGGCTATAATCCGTACTCTCTTTCACAGAACAGACACACATCATTTTAACCCACTGTATCCCTGTGAGGTTATCATGAAACAATTATATCTGATAGCCTTGACAAAGAAGATAACGTGTGCTTATTACAAATTCACAAAATTTTAACTTCTTTGTATTTTATTTCGTTTCAATAGTGATTGGAACAGCCGCATTAAAAATATTTTGTGTGATGATTCCATCATTAGTAAACATCTCCCTGGATTTCGGCTTATTTAGGGTGGTGAGACCTTAAAGGCGCTTTCTAAAATGTTTAAAGATTTAAAATTCTAAAAAAAATATTTAAAAAAAAATGTTTTACAATTTCGAAATCAGCCGTTTTCTGAGTCTGTGACAAATATAGAGCTATTTAGACATCTAGTATTAATATGAAATAGCCTTGTAATCTATATACTAGTAATAATAATTACATAATTAAAACTTGAAAGAAAAAAAAATATAGACTATAGAATTAAATTTTCTGAGTAAGCGATCCATCAGTGTCGAGAATAATAATTTCGCAGGCTACCAAAGTGTCGAGAATTCTGTTTTTCCACGCTATTAAAATTTATTAAAGTTTCTTAAAGTTCAAAATAAACTACCCATATTATGTTTTCTGTTCACTGGGCAACCTTGGTCTCACCACCTTAAAGATAATGCTTTATATACGGATGAGCGTAAGACCAATGTGTTCCCCCCTCCAGAAAAAGTTGTTCCGCTCAATATATTTTCTTAGATTTTTTATATGTTATAGAAGAGTGTATAAGCTTTCATTTGGTATATCGTTCATTATTTAGCAATTTGTTTTGGGTTGGGCCATATTTTATCACAAATCGCCTGGACTATTAACCGAGATTCCAGGTAGGTGATTACTAAATAGAGAAGAAGAAGAAGAAATTTTATTTAACCGTAAATACATGGTTTGGGAGACCTCCATTAAGACCACATATGGTCGCTGGCATAGAGGCCACCCATTTGACAGTTAAGTTATTATGTAAATCAGGTATACAGTATGTGTTTGAAATGATTAAATATATACAAAGTGAAACGAGAAAATTATGCAGTATGTGTATCAAGTGAGGAATACTATAACCATTGATGAGAAAATACTATTACAAGAGTAACAATTTAAAATATCACAATATACAAAGTGAAACGAGAAAAAATATGCAGTATATGTATCAAGTGAGGAGTATGATTGCTATTGATGAGGAATATCATTACATGAGTAACAATTTAAAATATCACAATATACAAAGTGAAACGAGAAAAAATATGCAGTATATGTATCAAGTGAGGAGTACTATTGCTATTGATAAGGAACACCATTACATGAGTAACAATTTAAAATATCACAAATATGCTAAGGGAAACGAGAAAAATTATGCAGTATGTGTATCAAGTGAGGATTACCATTACTATTGATGAGGAATCATCACACCAAATATATTAAATGTGGCTGTTCCAACCTCTAGTGAAACAAAATAAAATACAGAGGAGTTATAATTATGTTAATATTCAACAACCGCATGTTATCTCCCTCGTGCAGGATATCAGATATAACTGTTTCGTGGTAATCTCTTCGTGATACACTCATACAGTGGCCATAGAGACCTGTTTTTTTTAACAAGGACATGTCAAGCTTATCCTGATATGTGACACTATGAAGACGAAATCTGCCTGTCGAATTGAGACAGTTTATGTGTTTTTATTGGACTAACATTTGAGGTGGTGATACTGAATGAATGAGCTAATGAATGGGGTTTTAGGCCATCTTTATGCACATCTAGGCTGCCAGGAGAACGTCCTGAGGACGACAAGATGAATGAGATGACACTGCTCTCCAGACACGGAATTTGAAATTAGAACCCTGACGGTCTCAGGCCGAGCACGCTACATCTCGGTCACGGAAACTCCCCACAATATTGAATCTTTACGAGTAAGCGAGTAAAAAATATTTAGTTTCTTTGAAACTTGAAGGCCAGAGTGGGTTTCGAACCCGCGATCTTTGACTTTCAAGCAGGCATCTTTAACCCCTGCACCAGGGCCCCAGCGTGGTAATTTGTGTGTACTGAGGTTTGTAATGTTGTAGTGTGGTGGTGGTTGTGTGATGAAGTGTGTACTGTTGTAGTGTGGTGGTGGTTGTGTAATGAGGTTTGTACTGTTGTAGTGTGGTGGTTGTTGTGTAATGAGGTTTGTACTGTTGTAGTGTGGTCTTTGTGTACTGAGGTTTGTACTGTTGTAGTGTGGTGGCTGTTGTGTAATGAGGTTTGTACTGTTGTAGTGTGGTCTTTGTGTACTGAGGTTTGTACTGTTGTAGTGTGGTGGCTGCTGTGTACTGAGGTTTGTACTGTTGTAGTGTGGTCTTTGTGTACTGAGGTTTGTACTGTTGTAGTGTGGTGGCTGTTGTGTAATGAGGTTTGTACTGTTGTAGTGTGGTCTTTGTGTACTGAGGTTTGTACTGTTGTAGTGTGGTGGCTGCTGTGTACTGAGGTTTGTACTGTTGTAGTGTGGTCTTTGTGTACTGAGGTTTGTACTGTTGTAGCGCATTCAAATGCACTTATATATGACTCTTAAGCTACAAATCAAGTATTTATTCTATGAATTATCCTCAAAACACAACCTTCACATATCTCAAAGTTTTAGGCTCAGTTATCCTATATACCTATCAAATACCTACTATATACTTTATAATCAAAATTGTGAAATTTATTTTTTACAGCGACGATAAACATCCATTAAATATGGATTTAAAGACCCATTTCAGAATATGTCAAGTAAACCTAGAAAACCTGAAAAACCTTCTGCATACTCATGGTCTCACCACCCCAACTATCATTCCTATTGAAATACATGTAAAATGCCTCAATTCCACGGGCCGATTTTACTTCCTTTTGCCCTCCCCCTTATCTAGTGTCGCATATCATAATGAGTCTTGAACAGTGCTTTTTAAAAAACAGCTTCGATATTAGTTTGCTACACAGATATATTTTGAGCTAGGCCTCCTTGTGTGTAAAAAGGTTACCATAGTTCAAATTAGGCCTAAATTCATACCCTCTTTCACAGACCAGACACACAGCCTTTTAACCCTTTCAGATTATCTCGAAACAGTTATATCTGATATCCGGCATGAAGGAGACATCGTGCAGTTATCAATATCCACAGAAATATAACTTATTTGTATTTGTCGAAACAGCAGCATTGAAAATATTTTGTGTGATGAATCCATCATCAGTATAAACCTGCCGTAATTTCGGCTTATTTAGGGTGGTGAGACCATATGCACCGAACGAGTCAACTATTTATAAATATAATGATAGATAGATATTTTATTGACATGATTAAAAAATCTTTACAGACTTACTTGGCATAGTAATATAATGTACATGTATATGATTAGTTTGCTAAAATTACACGAGAATATACATCACATACACATCACACACAAAGTTAAAATCTTAAGTGGCATTGCAATCATAAAACACTGGATATTTGGAAAATGTAAATGATGACTACTGTTACGAAGTGTTTACGACGGAATTACACTAGGGCGGAATTAATCACCGAAATATATGAGTTCAAAATTTGTGACGTGACATGCTGATCCAAAAGACTAATATGAGACTGATGAGGTTGAACTGACGTAAATAAAAAGAACAAAGCAATTCACACTCTTAGATATTTTAATCCCATGCATCCTACAAATATAATAATGTAATATTAAGAGTACTCTTTCACAGCTTCGTTTTCAATATCCAGGAATATAAAAAGAGAAAAAAAAATTAATATGGAAAAAAATAAGTGTTAAATATTTATAAACTTTCAAATCTGACAATCACCTAAAATACCTGGTTACGCAGATAATATTCTTATATCACACAAATATTTTTTTGATATTTAAAACTATTCCAAAGGGTGAATTTGAATGGTCATACACTTAATAAAATGAAACAGAACTAGTGAATTAGCTCGCAAAGATATAACGACAATATTAGACTTTATTAAACATATGTGTTGTTACCAGTCGTGCAAATATCACTTATTATGAGCGTAGCCAAAGTGTTATCAAGCTTAAGGCAGCTTATCATCGTGCAATTATTGGCTTAATCACGTGACGGTTTATTATTAACCCTTTGACTTCCAGGCCGGGGTGCATGCCAGGATCCAGATATACTGGTGTAGGAGTTCTATTTTTCGTCATTTGAAGCTGGAATTGCTAACGCAATTTCCAGCTTCAAATGACGAAAAATACATAAAAGTAGTATATATTTGACGAAAATTTGTGTCATTTTATGGTTACGTTCATTGACGAATGACGACGGAAATTCCCGTCATGTATGGTAGTGAAAAGGTTAATAAATAATACACGGCTAGGCCAAACCTTACAAAAACTACAAAACACATCGAAATCTGATCCTCCGTCCCAGAGTTAATTTATGTTATTATTTCGCGACAACTGAAGAGATATACTCACCGTTTATTGTATCTTATTTCCTATGACGGAATCACTGTTTAAGAACACATTTTGAACTCTGATTCGGTCTTAAGTGCCTTATAACGACGTTTCAAAGTGTGGTTGACTGGCTGGTGACGTCTGTGTAGTCTGCGCTGTCGCTGCCTAACCTCACCCGGCATGTGTTGGCTTATTAGTGCAGGTGTGCACTGCGAGACCCTGGCGCCCGGGCTCTGGCGTGACACTGTCTTGTAGATTGCGTCTAGAGAGAAATTGACAGATTTTACGTCTAATGTAAGTCTATGTGCATTTTCCCACGCTGCCTAACCCAATTTTAGCTAGCCTAAGGAGATAGACCTAGGCTACATTAAAACTGCGTGAACATAATATTATCGGAATTTGTTTAGGTCGACCTGTTCACCAAGTAAACTATTAATAAGAGTTTTTATGTGTGTGTGATTGTTCATATGTTTGATAAACAGAATAAGACATCGTTGTCTAAATATTGGAACTCGTATCGTAACGGTCAGTGCTGTAACGGAACTAGACTTCATCTCGTTCCGTTACAGCACTGACCGTTACGATACTCGTTCCAAAAATTCAGAAAACAATGTATTATTAGATAATATGAAACATTAGTACCTATGTTAACAATATCACACTCTCGTTAACAGTAATAATACTATGTCAATCAATAAAATCCAACACCAAGCGACCTGGAAAATAAACAGTGATCATCACAGTAATAAATCTTTAACACTCGCATAGTAATTCTTAGCAGCCGTCGTCCATCCTCGAGGTTTCAGAACGAGATGATCCCTGAACTCACGACACGAGTGCCCCTGGTTACCTCACACTCGCGCGGAAAAACAAAAAAGATTTTTAAAAAATGTTATCCGTCAATGCCGACACATATCTATTTAAACAAAATATCACTTGTAAATTCCGAGACAACAGCCGTGGTGATATGTGGCAATACACTAAGTCAGATATTGAAATATTGATAATATAGAAACAGGTCACTTGTGATTGTTCCAGATAATGTAACGTAATAACAATAATAATAACATGATGTCACATAAAGAATTATATAAGCCATTTACGAAGGACAAGCTACTCGCACAAAAACATTGTGGTTTAAGATGTCCGCAGACCCATAAAATAAGTATTCAAATGAAACGGAAAGAACTAACTAAGACATTTATGATGATTTCAAATTGAAAAAAAAACCTTGGATCTCCATGATTTATACAAAAGTATGTCAATACTCTAAGGGTTGAGGTTTAACTGAAGGCCTTCCACAAGCTATTCTATCACTTTCTGTTATAGTCGTTGTGAAAATGTCGGAGAATAAGGATGTGAAGGAGAAGGTGAAGAGTAAGAAGCAGAGTCTGGCGCCTCTACCTCACCCGCAGCACTTCCAGCATCACCATGCGGGTCACAGCGCTCACCACGCGGGTCACAGCGCTCATCACGCGGGTCAAACGGGTCGCAGCGCTCAGTCAGGCAACTCAGGTCAGAGGCTGGGCGCCAGGAACTCCCTTAGAGACCTTCTAGACAGTAGAGATGAGGGCCTGAGCAAGCTGGACTGTGGAAGTGTACTGCCCCCCATTCCCACCCCTTGCCCTCCCCTGGTGCAGTCTAAATCACTGGCCCATGGCCTTAATACTCCATATCTGCACCAAGACATGGAAAACCTGAATGAAGGCCTGAACGCCGCACTTAAATATGACAAACCTGATAAAGACAACACTCAGGAACAGAAAGATTACTCTGCTAGATTATGTCAGAAGGGTTGGCAGCCAGATGTGCCCCGTCAGCCCAGTGGATGGGAAAGCCTGAAAGAAGTTTTGAACACGCAGCACAAGGAACAAGCCAGTCTGTTCGCCTGCCACAAAATCGTAGAGACTACAGGGGGCATTACTTATGATTTGCTGACAGAATCTGCCCAGACGACGAAAAGTCATCAGACACGGCACTCTAAATCCAAGAGACTGCGAACTCAGAATAGAAATTGGTGGTTGTGGAATCAGCAAGAGGAGTCAGATGAGACTGGAGGTACGCTACATAAGCCAGTGAATGCTGGAGCCAATGCCCTGGCTAGATCCCGTCGTGATGGGAGGTGGGCACAGCTGGGAGAAAAGACACACAGCGTGCTTCGTGAGGTAGCCCTGGAAAAAAGCGTCCAGAAGATGAGTAAGGCTGAGAAGAACCGCCAGCGACTACGAGAGAAGAAAATGGCCAGAATCCAGCGTAACAGTCTCAAGAGGAAGTCAATGCTGCAGGCCAAGCGTATGGTGACAGAAGGCTCCTCTGTGCCTATCCTGCCCAGTGTAGGACCTGATAACCACATGACGGCCTTCTCTGCGGGCCAGACCCCCCAAATACACCAGACTAGGGCAGATAGCATGACAAGTCCTGAGTACATGGACTCTAGCGGTATCAGCCCCCCATGCTGAACTCATCATTCATGTCCTACTTTTTTGTTCCAAATGGACCATATACTTTTTCTTATCGAGTTCTCGATCTCCTGGAGATCAAAACAATGAAGGCATTTACGATTCGAACTAATGCCAACACACGACAACTATTCTTAAAACTTGTATTTTTATTTAATTAAGTTTAATAAGCGTATTATTTTTCTGAGAATGTACAATATTATTTCACTGGGAGGTTGATCATTCTAGAAATTCCATGAGACGGAAATTACCTAGAATCTACTGTTAAGATAGGTGTTATCAAAGTTAAAATAGGTGTTGTATTATAACATCTATGGAAGTGTGATAGACCACTGGCCATATAGAAGTAAGCTCTTTATATTTCTCACTCTTGTTAGTTTCTGATACATTATAAGTCAATGAGGAGCTGGTGTGCTAGTTTCTTGTACATATTGAAGCCTATATCACACAGCGATCAATATTATGTTTTGTTGTCTACTGGTATAGTCAGATATACATGCTGTGAACGGGTAAAGGTACAGAATAAATAGTGTCAATGTTTTTGGTTTTTCATTCGTATCATATATAACTTATCACATTAAAATATGAAACATCTACTATAATTTTTTCTCTTGTCATAACGGCCCGCAAATGCAATTTGTGGGTCGATAATGGGATCTGACGAAGTCAATAATGAGGCCAAATTTAAAGGCCTATATCGCTTTGTAAAATACCAAGTTTGTAAGGATAAACGAGGAGGGGCAGATGTGTAATTTTGACGTATCAGGTTAGGTAATGTTACCCCTCATTGTTCTGGTAACAATATCCTAAATCCCCCAAATGACCAGAGAGGATGGTGTCCCCTTACTGTCCTGGAAACAATATCATTTGTTATCCAGAAGATCAGAGAGGACGGTCACCCCTAACTGTCCGGGTAACAATATCCTGAATCCCCCAGAGGACCAGAGAGGACGGTCACCACTTACTGTCCTGGAAACAATAGCCTAAATCCCCCAAATGACCAGAGAGGACGGTCACCCCTTACTGTCCGAGAAACAATATCCTGAATCCCCCAGAGAATCAGAGAGGACGGTCACCCCTTACTGTCTGGAAAACAATATCCTAAATCACTCAGAGAATCAGAGAGGACGGTCACCCCTTACTGTCCGAGAAACAATATCCTAAATCACCCAAATGACCAGAGAGGTCGGTCACCCCTTACTGTCTGGGAAACAATATCCTAAATCCCCCAAAAGACTAGAGAGGTCGGTCCCCCCTTACTGTCCGGGAAACAATATCTTAAATCCCCCAGAGGACCAGAGAGGACGGTCACTCCTTACTGTCTGGGAAACAATATCCTAAATCACTCAGAGAATCAGAGAGGCCGGTCACCCCTTACTGTCTGGGAAACAATATCCTAAATCACTCAGAGAATCAGAGAGGCCGGTCACCCCTTACTGTCCGGGAAACAATATCTTAAATCCCCCAGAGGACCAGAGAGGACGGTCACCTCTTACTGTCCGGGAAACAATATCCTAAATCCCCCAAATGACTAGAGAGGTCGGTCACCCCTTACTGTCCGGGAAACAATATCTTAAATCCCCCAGAGGACCAGAGAATACGGTCACTCCTTACTGTCTGAGAAACAATATCCTAAATCACTCAGAGAATCAGAGAGGCCGGTCACCCCTTACTGTCCGGGAAACAATATCTTAAATCCCCCAGAGGACCAGAGAGGACGGTCACTCCTTACTGTCTGGGAAACAATATCCTAAATCACTCAGAGAATCAGAGAGGCCGGTCACCCCTTACTGTCCGAGAAACAATATCCTAAATCACTCAGAGAATCAGAGAGGACGGTCACCACTTACTGTCCGAGAAACAATATCCTAAATCTCTCAGAGAATCAGAGAGGCCGGTCACCCCTTACTGTCCGAAAACAATATCCTAAATCACTCAGAGAATCAGAGAGGACGGTCACCCCTTACTGTCCAAAAACAATATCCTAAATCGCTCAGAGAATCAGAGAGGACGGTCACCCCTTACTGTCCAAAAACAATATCCTAAATCCCCCAGAGGACCAGAGAGGACGGTCACCCCTTACTGTCCGGGAAACAATAGCCTAAATCCCCCAGAGGACCAGAGAGGACGGTCACCCCTTACTGTCAGGGAAACAATATCCTAAATCACTCAGAGAATCAGAGAGGACGGTCACTCCTTACCGTCTGGGAAACAATATCCTAAATCACTCAGAGAATCAGAGAGGATGGTCACCCCTTACTGTCCGAAAACAATATCCTAAATCACTCAGAGAGGCCGGGCACCCCTTATTGTCCGGGAAACAATATCCTAAATCACTCAGAGAATCAGAGAGGCCGGTCACCCCTTACTATCCGGGAAACAATATCCTAAATCACTCAGAGAATCAGAGAGGCCGGTCACCCCTTACTGTCCGGGAAACAATATCCTAAATCACTCAGAGAATCAGAGAGGCCGGTCACCCCTTACTGTCCGGGAAACAATATCCTAAATCACTCAGAGAATCAGAGAGGACGGTCACTCCTTACTGTCCGGGAAACAATATCCTAAATCACTCAGAGAATCAGAGAGATCGGTCACCCCTTACTGTCCGAGAAACAATATCTTAAATCCCCCAGAGGACCAGAGAGGACGGTCACTCCTTACTGTCTGGGAAACAATATCCTAAATCACTCAGAGAATCAGAGAGGACGGTCACTCCTTACTGTCTGGGAAACAATATCCTAAATCACTCAGAGAATCAGAGAGGACGGTCACTCCTTACTGTCCGGGAAACAATATCCTAAATCACTCAGAGAATCAGAGAGGCCGGTCACCCCTTACTGTCTGGGAAACAATATCCTAAATCACTCAGAGAATCAGTGAGGACGGTCACCCCTTACTGTCCGGGAAACAATATCCTAAATCCCCCAGAGGACCAGAGAGGACGGTCACTCCTTACCGTCTGGGAAGCAATATCCTAAATCACTCAGAGAATCAGAGAGGATGGTCACCCCTTACTGTCCGAGAAACAATAGCCTAAATCCCCCAGAGGACCAGAGAGGACGGTCACCCCTTACTGTCCGAGAAACAATATCCTAAATCACTCAGGGAATCAGAGAGGACGGTCATCCCTTACTGTCCGGGAAACAATATCTTAAATCACTCAGAGAATCAGAGAGGCCGGTCACCCCTTACTGTCCGAGAAACAATATCCTAAATCACTCAGAGAATCAGTGAGGACGGTCACCCCTTACTGTCCGAGAAACAATATCCTAAATCCCCCAGAGGACCAGAGAGGACGGTCATCCCTTACTGTCTGGGAAACAATATCCTAAATCACTCAGAGAATCAGAGAGGACGGTCACCCCTTACTGTCCGGGAAACAATATCCTAAATCACTCAGATAATCAAAGAGGACGGTCACTCCTTACTGTCCGGGAAACAATAGCCTAAATCCCCCAGAGGACCAGGGAGGACGGTCACCCCTTACTGTCTGGGAAACGATATCCTAAATTCCCCAGAGGACCAGAGAGGACGGTCACCCCTTACTGTCCAAAAACAATATCCTAAATCCCCCAGAGGACCAGAGAGGACGGTCACCCCTTACTGTCCAAAAACAATATCCTAAATCACTCAGAGAATCAGAGAGGACGGTCACCCCTTACTGTCCGGGAAACAATATCCTAAATCACTCAGATAATCAGAGAGGACGGTCACTCCTTACTGTCCGGGAAACAATAGCCTAAATCCCCCAGAGGACCAGGGAGGACGGTCACCCCTTACTGTCTGGGAAACAATATCCTAAATTCCCCAGAGGACCAGAGAGGACGGTCACCCCTTACTGTCCAAAAACAATATCCTAAATCCCCCAGAGGACCAGAGAGGACGGTCACCCCTTACTGTCCGGGAAACAATATCTTAAATCCCCCAGAGGACCAGAGAGGACGGTCACTCCTTACCGTCTGGGAAACAATATCCTAAATCACTCAGAGAATCAGAGAGGACGGTCACCCCTGACTGTCCGAAAACAATATCCTAAATCACCCAGAGAATCAGAGAGGCCGGGCACCCCTTACTGTCCGGGAAACAATATCCTAAATCACTCAGAGAATCAGAGAGGTCGGTCCCCCCTTACTGTCCGGGAAACAATATCCTAAATCCCCCAGAGGACCAGAGAGGACGGTCACTCCTTACCGTCTGGGAAACAATATCCTAAATCACTCGGAGAATCAGAGAGTTCGGTCACCCCTTACTGTCCGAGAAACAATATCCTAAATCCCCTAGAGGACCAGAGAAGATGGTCACCCCTTACTGTCCGGGAAACAATATCCTAAATCCCCCCAAATGACTAGAGAGGTCGGTCATCCCTTACTGTCTGGGAAAATATCCAACATGAGCGAATGATACTGACAGTGTCGAGGGCAGGACTGATGCATTTCAAGTCAAAACTATCACAAGATATTTTTTTGTACAGTATTTGTACAGATACCGTGCCGTGTACAGTCTAAAATATGCCTCAGAGTGGTTAACAAAAGTTATTTCATGCTATCTAAAAACGTGGTGACCTATCCCAGTAGCCAATGGTATTCTATGGAATCATGATGACTAAATTATCGAAATGCAATTCATAAGCTACAGGTCTGTATCCTGACAAATCTTCAGATGTCTCAGAAACTAGCCGGCGTCGGCCAACACAAACACGGTAGGTCGCAGCCATCTGACCTGTCCACAGACGGCGAGCAGACCAGGGGTGCATATTACAATATCCTATCTCAAATTTCTCTGATTTCCATAAAAAAAGTTGGGATTCATCCCAACTTTTTTATGGAAATCAGAGAAAGTTAAGATAGGACAAAAGTTAGGATTCTTTGTAATATGCGCCCCAGGCTCAATCAGGCGCCGCAACGGCGAGGAGGAAACCAATGACATTGTCTCATTGGCCATCAAACACGCCGCCAACGCAAGGCACTCCGACCCGGCATCCACCCGTTTCATAACCATACACATACATGACACCGGATCAAGACACATCTGGTCAACAATGCAGCCTGTCTCCTGGTGAAGAACTCCTTGCAACAAGGTGTACACCCAAACAATAACACAGCAGGTCAAATAACAGACCCCTTTATATACCAGCACCTACCTGGCTAAACCAGGCTACTCACATTGCGTCAGGTAACCAGCACCTGGGAATAACAACCAAAAAAAACAACACTTACTAAATGATTTTGCTGCATAATAAGGGCCACACTGGCTTAAACCTGTCTCGATAATCGTCAATTTAGTTTTAACAGTTGCCATTATACTTCAAGAAAAAAACATTTTTGGTTCGGAATAACGCTATTTTATACGAAAAAATACCTTTTAATTCTAAATAATCAAATGATGTCTGATAACAACTGTAGGAAATCATGTACATTATTATTTAAGAGAAAGTAACAATTCTGCTCCCCTTTAATACATAATGAACAAGCAGTTGTAAATAACTAAGAGAAGCTGATATTTTTTTAATTACTCTAATAGACAGTCAACTGTTGACGACACCTCTCTTCAACCATTAAGAGAACCACCAGCTGCCGAACATAAAATAAGTAAAACAATTATCGAACCGCCTGAAGTTTATAAAATATAAAAGACCCTAAATACAAACAAAGCCACGGGACCAGAAGAACAGAAGACTGACTGTAACAACATTTTAAAAGAACATGCACCGGCGCTACTTGAGGCATTGTGTCAATTACTAAACATGTGTCTAAATGCTGGCTAATTTCGGGGAAATAAGCTCATGTATGTATTCTCTACAAACAACTCCAGAGGCCCAACTGTTCAAATAATAGGCCATTAGTCCGCTCCCATGTACATCAAAAGTTTTGGAAAAAATGTTTCAGATATATCCATGAACACTGTTTAATATCATAAAAAACAATCTTTATTCCTGGCGACTCAACTACAAATCAGTTATCAAAAGAAGATCGCATCGCATAACAAAGATACATACGAGCTTTTTTTCTAGATTTTAGTCAAGTATTCGACAAAGTCTGGCATTCTGGTCTCATTTATAAATTTAAAAAAATGGAATATCTGGATTACCCTTAAAATAAATCGCTCTAATCATAAAAGCAACGCGTTGTACTCAGTAACGAATTTTCCACATGGATATTGGGCCTATCCTTTATTACTTTTGATTTGTAATCATGACATATATAACAATATATTCTGGACTCCTAATGATCAGTACGGACGGGCAAACAGCAGCAACTGCTTACTTTAAATTTTCTCTAGGAGAGCAGAATATATCATTTACCATACATTTTATCTGTTAAAAATGACATAATACGGGCGTTACTTCATCAAATGTTTATTAGGATACACATACAGCACAACATGTATACATGAAGAGAACATGCACAGTCAAAAAGTGATTAATTGATTCAATCAATTCAATTCCATTAATTGTCACGAACAGAAAGATACAAATACATCTTGTACAATGCTCAATAAATCGTATAAGACAAAGAAGACTGAAAATATTATCTTATTTAATACACATTAGATGTGGTAAATAAAATTTGAAATGAAATGTATCATTGGAACGCATTGTTTACGCCTATATCTCATTAGGTAATAAATACATTTAAAATAAACTTGTTTTTCACTGATTCACAAACTTTGTCTACTTTGCAATTAAGCAAATTTCACAAAATTACACCATTATGCTAACAATAATTTTGGCTAGCAGGAATATGGTCTCATCTGCCTGGATTCATATTTATGTATACTCGTTTTTAAAACACACATTTCTTTGAAAATATGTGGCTTTTTCTACTAGTTTAAACATAAACAGCACCTCAAAGCTGTTACATGCACTAAATCGTTTACATTATATAATAACAAAAATAAGTGGTCCTAAAATTGTCCCCTATGCCACTCAACATGTAATCGAGGTTTTTGAGGACACTGCATGTTCATAAAATACATATTTTTTCATATGATGACAAATCTATTTTTAAAGGGAAATGTTTTCCAATATATCAGCCTGTAAAGCGCTAAATTAAAGCACTTTAATTTTCATCCACCTGAAACTGTGTCTCGCCACCCACAACTTTAAGTGGGTGAAAATTACCCCTATTTCCTTAACTTGGGACAAAACAGTTGCAAATCATCTTGATGTCTGAATCTCATTTCCTTCCCAATAAGTGAGATTTGATCAGCGAATAAAATGGATTATAAAGGATTATAGTCGTGATAAGAGGTGTACGGGATGGTGATGTTTGGATCCAGAAAACACCCACAAACGAGCTCACAATTAAGAAATTCATTCACATTGTTATCTACAATCAAACTCAATGCTATTTCAGATTCCAAAACATAGCTGGGTACTAATTAGCCGCAGCTGCTTCATATTTAGCCCTTCATTTAATTGTTGGGTTTTATGTTATGCTGCTGCACAAAATATTTAAACTCTTTTGAATAGATGTTCACAAATTCACATGACGATTATGTGGATACCATGGACTACACGTAGACAACACATACTAAGATCTAATAAATACATTTACACTAGCCACTAAAATAAACATTATGCAAACATAAATGCTATAATCTACTCCGCTGTTTTTTATACAACATCAGATTAATCGACTACATTGTCTTTATTTTACTGTCAATATAGATTGTCTATTGAAATCCATTTTATGTGATGGTCGATCGGTAGGTTTCGTTATTCCATTAAATACACAGTGTTAATATCAATTTATTGTTACGCTATTTCTTTCAATTTAGTGAACAATTTCCGTTAAATATCAAGCAATACTTCGCTAAAATAGTAATTTTTCATATTGCTAAATTGCATCACAATATTGTCCACCTTCATCAATAATCAAACCTTTGATCTATCATTTAAGCATATTTTCAGGCAAGTCGGCGATTATTTATATATCTAGCACGTAATAATTTATTGAAATAACACGTTTGATCAGCCTGAGGTTCGAGACCAGAAGATTATGCGCATCCTGAGCTGCCAGCTGAGGATGTTTGTCCTGATGGGCAGTCTGTGCAGGCCACACTGCCTTGGGAGGAGTAGGTATTGGCCGGACACTGTGTACATCTGGAGGAACTCTGAGCATTCGCCTGGCCGTTATAAGTCCCCGCGACGCAGAATACACAACCTGAACCATCACTGTAGCTACCAGCTGGACAGAAAACTGTAAACAAGAAAAACACAAAGTGTACAAGACACACAACGTGCACCATCACTGTAGCTTCCAGCTCAACAAAAAACTGTAAACAAAAGAAAACAAGGTGTACAATTCACACAACCTGCACGATCACTGTTGCCACTTCCAGCTACAGAAAACTGGGAACAAGAAACACAAGGTGTACAGTACACACAACATGCACCATCACTGTAGCTACCAGCTGGATATAAAACTGTGATCAAGAAAAACACAAGGGGTACACTGCACCGAACCTGTGCCATCACTGTAAAAACTGTAAAAACAAGGTGTGTACATTAGTTGTACAGCTGCACTGTAGACAAGCTGCCAGCTGAACCAACATCCAGCACATGAGAAATAAAACAGTAGAAAGAAAAACATAATGGTGGAAATAAACAAATTCGACCGTGTTAATGATAAAAGATAAATCGTAAGACAGACATTTTTGCATGCAGTTCAGTACAATTAAGTTGAACTTTGGTAAATATGACTGTTAGTTCATATGACTTCTAATTATCTTAGAAATCGAGGTAGGTCAATACTTACTTTCGCTTGAGTCAACTTCTACAACACACAAAACGGAATTCATGAATAATAATAATAATAACTGCGAATATTTCAGCTAAGTTTATTTTTGTTATAATTTTCATGCAACACAATGGCACACAGTTAGGCCACTATGTTTTTCTCTGTTTTAGATGAGCGCGCGCATTAGATTTAGACCGCGCATTAGATTGCTGGCGATTCCCGAAAAAAAAAGTCGGGAGATAAAAAATATTTTTCCAGCTATGTTTCTTTTTCGCTTGTTTTTTTTCGTCGCCCTCATTAACTTTTTTTTGAATAGGTCAAAATTGTTTTTTATTTCGTCGCCCTCATTAACTTTTCCAAAAATATGTCCAATGTTTTTTTATTTCGTCGCCCTCATTAACTTTTTCAAAAATAGTTTCAAGGTTTTTTTTTCTTAATTTTTTTTCCGCCCTTTCTCATTAGATTTTGGATATTTTCTGATCTAAAACAGAGAAATTAAAACAAGTGGCCTCACTCAATGTAATCCTCCCGTTTACTATTTCAGTTCGGGTTCAACGTTTAACATCACAATCTGACTGAACCCGTGTACTAGTGGAACCTATGGTGTCAAGCATGTTTTAGATCAATAGAAATACCACTAAATTTGATAAAGAAGTCTTTCATTTAATCAATAGTTCAATATAGGAGATATCTATTTTTCATAAATCTAAATATTTTTCGTCATATGAAGCTGGAAATTCCGTTAGCAATTCCAGAAATTGTTCCTTTTCTAACATTCTTAACTTGAATTATCCTCTGGTTTTGAGAGAGTGATCAAACATACTTGAGTGTTGTAGGTTTAATTAAAATGAGGGTTGCGATATGTTATTTCATATTTTTCTTCATTTAAAGCTGGAAATTCCAGCTTTGAATGAATCGAAATATGAACCCATGATTTAGCATTTAACCGACGGTACCTATCATATTCGTTATATATTTTTAATTAGAACATGGCATATCAAGATTAAAAATGTTTACGATGCAACATGATATCAATCAGCAAAATTTGAAAATAATTTACCTCCATTTAATCAAATCTGAATAATTTTCACTACCATTGTGGATCGCTTCAGCGAGACACAACTCCAAGTGAGTAAAACGTCCAATTAAATAATTTGGCGGTTAAGTAATCATTTACTGCGTGTGTGTTTGCAAAGTAGAATGGTTGCTTACGGTGTTGCCAGGCGCCGTCGACCAGTCCTGCTGCTCTACATGCCGCACAACAGATGGGCTGCAGCATGGGGTGATAGCAGTAAATGGGCATTTCATGCGTGAGACCCACACAGTCCAGAATACGAGATGCAGAAATGTACCATTGGAAGTTAGGATCGTCTGTACATCCGGCTGAAAAAGAACAGAAAGAAAACGATATCATTTGATCAATGCATATTTAGTACACCGTCAATTATGATGACTTATTCGACTACGTCCTCACGATTACCCATTGAAGCACTAAGGATCGTCCACACATCCGGCTGGAAAACACAGAAAGAAAACACAATTAACACCTTAAAACTCTGAGCCCGACTGAAACCGTTCTTAGTCTGTTTTATTAGCACAGCTATTGCTCACTCGACATCAGTTGTCCGTAATAACAGACTCTGTGTGCGATACAGAGTCTGTAATCATTGCCATTCGTAAAGTTGTGCCCCCAAAATACGGTGCGCATCCGATCGATTGCGCAATGAATTACTGCGTCATTGTTTGATAAATTATTTTTATATCATGCTGTAAAGACAGATGTACATCTCATTAGACTAATTCCTTAATGTGGGGACTTAAAGCCCTGTTTTAATAGGTGAATTTATCATCTGAATAGGGCTACCCTCACATTTTTCATGGAACTTTTGGTCTCAGCGTACACTGACCACTAGCATAGAAAACCACAGCTTCAGCTTTTGCTATGCTGTCAATCTCTGACCATGCTGTTCACGTCAAGCTCGGACTAAACATCAGTGACTCTCACCTCGCACCCCTGAAACAGATAGATGATCTACCAGAAGATGGAGAGGTACTATTGAGATTGCGTTTTCTAAATGCTGTCGTCGCAGGCCAATCAGCAAGCGTTATGCAAACCCTACTCCCCAGGCATCTTGCCCTATCAGACCATCAGACCACTGGTCCGACCTTGACAATAGGTGTGCCTCACAGATGCGAACAGCTTGAATATTCATTATGACGTCACTGGTTTACTGACTGCAGTGTTGATGTCACACTCAGGTCAGATTGTCTGGGCTGTCTGAGTTGGCCAGGGAGGAGAGGGGTTCTATACCCATAGCACTTATGTGTGATATCCAGGAGTGTGCTGGTAGCAGAAAACTGGATAAATGAAGATGCCCCCCAAAAAATCCATAATTACTATATTAGGAAGATACGGCTGACATACTGCTTGTAAACCACAATACACACAGTATCGGATGTTTTTGTCAGGTTTAATAACATTTCTATCAAATACGAACGTATCTCCTTCAATAGTAGAGTCTAAATAGAATTTACAATCACCCACCATTATGCCACGCCAAATACGGGCTCGATATGGCCAGCTGTGACAGTGACACCTGTTTTGAATGTACGTAACTACTCCCTTCAACCAAACACTGTACATGTAAGCCAAACGTAGGTTATGGTGGGAGTAACCCTCGCCATTTGCTGTTGATATTATGATGACAACATCTTTTGACCTCTGAATCGCGTGGATTCTCATCCAACAATACCAGAGACTCGCTGGGGAGACATTGGGGGCTCAGTGAAAGCTATTGGGAATAAAATGAGTGTTCAAACATCGAGATTTGCAAATGTTTGTTCTGATATTAAACATAATGGAGTACTTTTCACCCACTTAAATTGTGGCTCATGGCAAATATGACTTGGTAATGGGTGCACTCGTCAAAGGCCACAGACAGCCTTGTTTTGACACAGACATCATGTGCTAACAGATATGACTTGGTAGCTGGTGCACCCATCACAGGCCACAGCCCACGATGTACACCCCCCCCCCCTGACCACAGCACACAGCTATCCAGGGACATGTGTGTATCATTGCCCACGATGTACAAACCCCCTTCCCCCCTGGCCACAGCATATAGCTATCCAGGGAAATGTGTGTATTATTGCCCACGATGTACAAACCCCCCCCCCCACCCCCTGGTCACAGCATAAAGCTATTCAGGGAGATGTGTGTATCATTGCCCACGATGTACACACCCCCCTTCCCCCTCTGGCCACAGCATATAGCTATTCAGGGAGATGTGTGTATCATCGCCCACGATTTACAGCACACCTGGCAGTAAGTGTATATTCCCTTTAACGATTATACTAAACTAGTAAACCTGTCTCCCACCAGAGAGGGACATGGCGCAAAGCTTAGAGCTTTGTCAATGTCGCTGCCTGCCGTGCAGGATTTTCAGAGAAAAATCATGTTTCTCCTGTCTGAATATTGGGCAAGGCACCTAACCCTCAAATGCTTCATTGACCCAGGTAAAAATGAGTACCTGGTAGGACAGAGATGGCAATGTGTATAATAAGTTGCAGGACTGTATTCTCCCCGTGGAGTTGAGATGGCACACGAATGAACAAGTCCAGTGACCAGGGGGTAAAATGTAAACGTCGAATAAAATACTTGATATCAGACTGTAATCCCGCACCTTTTCCTTTTACCATATGTTCGCTCTGGAAACGTTTTGGCCTACGTGAGGATCGTCACGTCTGTCGTATCGTGTTTTTACATTGGACAAGATTTGAAGATATAATTACCTAATGCGGGGGCTGCAGTCACTGATGCAGGACAGCTCTGTTCTCCATCTACAATACAGCCACAGTGTTAATAACAATTCAAGTAGGCTATAGTTTGCTCGACGGTGGAGGATGGTCCAAAATGAAAGTTAGCTTTTCGGTATCCAGTCAGTCGATTCTCGTGCTATTGCCACAAAATTTTGCAACTATTGTCACCTAGTCATTTGGCAACAACCCATCAGGTATTTCAAAAGTTACACCATTTGACACGTAGCGCAATTATGAGAATAAACCGGAATGAAGTTAATGAGTTTATAGAGGAGCGTCATAAATAGAAATTTACTACATGTCAAATGGTCTAACTTTTGAACTATACAATATTTTTATACGAAATTATTAGGATTGATGACCAAATGACTAAAAAATAAGGTTTACAAAATTTAATGAAATCGCTTAAGCATTGACTGAGTAGATACTGAAAAGTTAACTTTCAGACTGTAAGCACGGATGCTTGGCATAGATAACATTCACAAAATGGATAAACCAAATCTTAGACGTCTGATTAGTCGAGATAGCTAATTATTATCTCCTCGAAGTTGAATAACGGTACTGTGACCCACAGCTTCAAGTGATTACAAAAAAATAGTTATTCACCTGTAGAGCATGTATTTCAAATACAAACATATTTGTTGTCTTTATTCAACGAAAACGCCTTTATTTTAATCCTTATAGCGTGGGGATCGACTTTAGACGTCAGACTCTGAATTTTGCGAAATTCCATCGACTTTAGACGTCAGAATCTGACGTCTGTAGTCGTCAGATTCTGACGTCTAATGTCGATCCCGCACTGAAAGAGTAAACATATTTATAATGACCGTATCCATAACATAGGTATTCAAATGAATCAGAAAGAGCTAATAAGACATTTATTCATAAGACATTTATGATGATTTCAAATAGAAAAGAACCCTTTGTTCTCCATGGTTTATACAACAATATGTCAACGCTTAAAGAGTGAATACTGGTGATGTATTTGACTTACCCTGAGCAGTTGGAGATGTTGTCGTCGGTACACAGGCTCCGTCGATACACCACTGAAAACAGCAGGGGAAAAAGATAAACAATGTTACAGCAATAGCTTCCACTTACTTTTGATTTTCTAAATAATTTTCAAAATATATTTATTTAAGTTATTTTTTATCTAAATCTACTTAGTCAAACACATTTTCATCACAATTCTATAGTTGTGTGAATGAATATGAATGAGCGGAGGGGTGAATGAATGAATGAACGCTTGAATTGAACTAAACTTTTACACCTCAACACTAATCGGCTCTTTTTTCTAAAAGTATATAAATTTGCATGAAATGAATTAAATATTTACACCCTAACACTAGTGGGCTCTTTCTTATAAAAATACACACATTTGGTATAAAAATCATAAAGATATGGTAAGGTAAGCGTGCTTCTGAATGTTGACCATTTTGGATTTTTAGATGGTGTATCCATCAAAAATATGAAAACGTGTGGTATTATATATGGTTTTCAAATCAATGTTCAAAAGTCGTCTACCATTAAAGACCCAGAAGAGACTTTTTAAGAATACGCTATAAATAAGTGGCCGTCATCTCGAAATTTCGGATGTCTACATAATTGCTCGGTGTAGGAGTCTGTTATTACGGATTAACGATCGCGACGAATAGCGACATTTTTAACAGTTTAACCCTGAAGCGGCTGTGTCGTCATGCTTGACTGAACCATACTATTTACACTATTGCACTGTGTGCGCCCACATTGACTATTCAGCGGATTAAGCCGACCCACAGACTTTAACTTCTGACCGTTATAGCTGCATTCATCATTTGAAAAGGGAATGGTACCCTCACATTTTTCATGAAACACATTTTTTGGCTATTCTAGTCAATTCTGGTGCTAAATTATGTAGGTGCCGCAGCTCAACTACCTGATAATAGGTGCTTGCAATATGTGTCACTGCGCCAAATGGTGTCGTAGCCAATATCAGTGATAGCAGTAAACGGCCGACAACGCCTGATAGGCAGCATAAGCGGGCCAGTCTGACCAGACATACGGTAGGTTGACGGTTCCCACCACCAGCGTTCAGACGGTGGCGTTGATGGGACCTGGTTACGATCACACGGGATGGTACGTTTCCTGGTATGCGAGGAAATTCAAAATACGCAGAGACATATTCAAAAATCACAGTGCGCTCATTCACCAGAGGGCTCTTAAATGCCTCCAGGTTTTTGCTAAGTTGGGTGAAATATATGAAGGAATTCAATATAGCTAAAATAGATAGTTTGATACATCTTATTTAAAAAAGGAAATTAAATATTTGTGTGGTGTATGCCTAAATCATGAGAAATGTGTAATATCATGATATATAATATAATGAGAAAAAATAGATTATGATTTAAAATTTATGTGCCTATAGTAACTTGCCAGGGCATTATCATAATGCTAATAGTAAAGTTGAAATTCATGAAATTGAAATATGAATAAAGGTTACACATCTCCCGCTTTAAAACCAGTTATTAAATAACGTAGTATACCCACTAAGCTAACAAGTCAAGGGAAAGGTGTCGTATTGGAATTTTTTCTAAAAATGTTTTCACTGTTTTTTTAGATTATTATTTATTTTCAATAATCACATACAATGTCATATCGTAGAATTCCCGCATATTTAAGCCCTTGAAATATATGTCCCCATTTTTCTATCCTGTGCATTATTTGCTTCAGGTTTACCCCGTAGCAATAGGCCTAACGCTTATTTTGATAATGGCATTATCGTATTTATTACAATAAGTGAGGGTTTTTTAAAAGTTTTTTTCAACACGATTAACTATTTTAACAATAGAACGTAGTTACGTTTCACTCACTTTGGAACTTGGTGCGACGTTTCGATCTGCCTTCAGCAGATCTTGATCACGCAATGATCAAGGTGGGTGATTCGGCTCAGATGGCGGTCGCGGAATTAAACGTAGCAATCGTTTCACACTAAGTTCCAAAGTGAGTAAAAATTAACCACTCTCTATATGAATTTTGGAACCATAAATAACATATTCTCTACTATTTTCACAATATTATTTGCTATCCAAAACAATCGGCCAAAACAATTATAATCAGATCAATCTGTATCTATTACCAGTCACCATATAATAGCATAATTACCATCCAGCAAACACGATACATTTAGCAATAGCTGGTTCAATGTCGGGTGAGTGTCGAAGACGGTGGAACAACGCTGGCTCGATGTCTCGCTTATGTTGGGCAACAGACATATAGACAGACCGACAGACCCGTCCCCTTGGATATGAAAGGGTGTATCCGCCACTTTATAAAATTGCAGATACACCCTTTCATATCCAAAGAGACGACTAGACAGACATACAGACATACCCGTGCACCTTATTGTACTATTGACTGTGTACCTTATTAGTATCACACGTTGTTCCTTGAGCAGCTCCCGGGTTTACCCATTTACATTTGTTGTCATCAGCCGGGTCTTTACAATACATGACAAGACAGATATCTTTCGTCCACTTGGCGGCCGTCTGTAGACAAACAAATAGAAGATCAGCAGTTATTCAATTATACAATGCAATGTCAGAGGAAATGAAGTAGGTTAGTTTCAATTAAGATTATTTAGCACAGAAATGGTGTGCACGATGTGTCATTATGCTGCATGATAGACCATTATACACATCATGCAGCATGATGTGCTATTATGCTGCACGATGTGTCATTATGCTGCATGATGGACCATTATGCTGCATGATGTGTCATCATGCTGCATGATGTGCTACTTTGCTGCATGATGTGTCATTAGGATGCATGATGGACAATTATCCTGCATGATGTGCCATTATGCTGCTTGATGAACCACTATGCTGCATGATGTGTCATTATGCTGCTTGATGGACCATTATGCTGCAAGATGTGCCATTATGCTGCATGATGTGTCATTATGCTGCTTGAAGAACTATTATGCTGCATGATGTGTCATTATGCTGCTTGATGGACCATTATGCTGCATGGTGTTTATTATGCTGCTTGATGGACCATTATGCTGCATAATGTGCCATTATGCTGCTTGATGGACCATTATGCTGCATGATGTGCCATTATGCTGCAAGATGTGCCATTATGCTGCATGATGTGTCATTATGCTGCTTGATAGACCATTATGCTGCAAGATGTGCCATTATGCTGCATGATGTGTCATTATGATGTATGATGGACCATTATGCTGCATGATGAACCATTATGCTAAAAGATGTGCCATTATGCTGCATGATGTGTCATTGTGATGCATGATGTGTCAGTATGCTGCATGATGTGTTATTATACTACATGATGTGCCATTATGCTGATTGATGGACCATTATGCTGCAAGATGTGACATTATTGTGCATGATGTGTCATTATGACGCATTAAGGACTATTATGCTGTTTGATTTGTCATTATGCTGCATGAATAATAATTATGCTGCATGATGTGTCATTAAGCTGCATGATGTGTCGTTATGCTACTTGATGGATCATCATTCTGCATAATGTGTCATTTTGTTACATGATGTGTCATTATACTGCTTGATGGACCCTTATGCTGCATGACGTGCCATTATGCTGCATGATGTGCCATTATGTTGCATGATGTGTCATTATGCTGCTTGATGGACCATTATGCTGCATCATGTGCCATTATGCTTCATGATATGTCATTATGCTGCATGAAGTCCCATTATGCTGCATGATGCGTCATTATTGAGCATAATAGAGCATTATGCTGTATGATGTGCCATTGTGCTGCATGACGGACCATTTTTCTGTATGATGTGCCATAATGCTGCATGGTGTGTCATTATGCTGCATGATGTGCCATTATGCTGCTGAATGCTGTGCATGATGTGCCATTATGCTGCTGAATGTTGTGCATGATGTGCCATTATGCTGCTGAATGTTGTGCATGATGTGCCATTATGCTGCTGAATGTTGTGCATGATGTGCCATTATGCTGCTGAATGTTGTGCATGATGTGCCATTATGCTGCTGAATGTTGTGCATGATGTGCCATGCACAACATTCAACAGCTTCAAATTACGAAAAATATGTAGTTAAAAACAAAAAGATATTTAGCAGTTTAGCGACTACTTACACACTGGGTGGATAAGGGACCGTAAAAGTTTTGACACTGTTCTTCTTTAGTGACGGTTTCACCAGGAAGTCCCGTCAGGGGTAAAGGTCCAGGCTGATCGCTCTTACAGGGAAAGTTAGTCAGGCAATCTCTGGGCCAGCTGTAAAACAGTGATATTGTGTCACTCACTCACTCACTCACTCACTCACTCACTCACTCACTCACTCACTCACTCACTCACTCACTCACTCACTCACTCACTCACTCACTCACTCACTCACTCACTCACTCACTCAATCACTCAATCACTCACTCAATCACTCACTCACTCACTCACTCACTCACTCACTCACTCACTCACTCACTCACTCACTCACTCACTCACTCACTCACTCACTCACTCACTCAATCGCTCGCTCGCTCGCTCGCTCACTCACTCACTCACTCACTCACTCACTCACTCACTCACTCACTCACTCACTCACTCACTCACTCACTCACTCACTCACTCACTCGTGCGCTCATCCGGTCACTCAAACTCCCTCAGCAGCCGTTACCGATTCATCATAGGCAACTGACATAAGTTATTGTATTACAGAAATATTAACCCTAATCTTTTTTTTATTTGACAGTTAGTATCTTTATTTGAAACTATATAATTATATAAAAAAATACATTATATGGGCAATAGATATTCTCATGGTTTGACCTGTTCAGCCTTAACCACTAAATCTTTCCCTGGATGTTGTTGGTGGTTCCCCACATTGCTCTGATTCTGGAGAGGACCTGCTCATAGTGCTCATCTGGTGACAGGCCTCAGCTGTTTTTTTCTATCACGTGATAGGCCTCATCTGTTTTTTTCCATCTGATGACAGCCTCAGCTGTTTTTCCATCTGGTGACAGGCCTCAGCTGTTTTTTTCCATCTGGTCACAGCCTCAGCTGTTTTTGTTCATCTGGTGACCGCCTCAGCTGTTTTTGTTCATCTGGTGACCGCCTCAGCTGTTTTTATTCATCTGGTGACAACCTCAGCTGTTTTATTCATCTGGTGACGGCCTCAGCTGTCTTTATTGATCTGGTGACAACCTCAGTTGTTTTTATTTATCTGGTGACATGCGCAGCAGTTTTTTTTCATCTGGTGACAGCCTCAGCTGTTTTTTTTTAAATCTGGTCACAGGCACAACTGTATTTATCCATCAGGTGACAGTCCCAACTGTTTTTTCGTCCGATGACAGCTGTTTTTGTCCATCTGTTGACGGACTTAGCTGTTTTTTCCAATGCAATGCTGGGCAGATGGATGTCTCCGGTTTCGAATCCAGCTTCCTATACTATATATACTTTATCCACATCATACAAAACGTCTATACGACAAACATTGTGTAACATTGAACCAGCATTGGGTCAACGTTTCGTGTATACGGGCCTATTTTCGTAAATGTTTCTCCGTCATTTATCAACAAATTTTCATGAAATTTTGTACAGGCCATTTCCAAGTCAAGTCAATATCATTTCTTAAAATTATATGCAGTATTTCAAAAGCCATTTGACATGAATTTTGACGTCCCTCTATAAACCCACTACACAATTTTTGGTATTTTTACTGATGTTATTTTTACTGATGTTGGGACATGACTTGGAAATGGCCTGTGCAAAATTGCAAGGAAATCGGATCAAAATTAACGGAGAAATCGACACAAATCATGTCCTACAGATTTACCAAAATAATTGTCCTAGACTATAGGAAGATATAGAGAATCCATACACTCACCCGTCTGTAGTGCCTTGAAGGGTGCTCTTTATAGATGCGATGGAGCATGTTGACAGCTTGTAAGAGTTGCCAATGTTGGAGGAATCATACGATCCATACATGGAACTCATTACATATCTCTCTCCGCAGGCAGATTCATCGTCATGGCCAGCACCCAAACTGCGTGAAACATAAACATAGGGGTCATGGCCAGCACCCAAACTGTGTGAAACATAAACATAGTGGTCATGGCCAGCACCCAAACTATATGAAACATAAACATAGTGGTCATGGCCAGCACCCAAACTGTGTGAAACATAAACATAGTGGTCATGGCCAGCACCCAAACTATATGAAACATAAACATAGTGGTCATGGCCAGCACCCAAACTGTGTGAAACATAAACATAGTGGTCATGGCCAGCACCCAAACTGTATGAAACATAAACCCCAAACTGTATGAAACATAAACCCCAAACTGTATGAAACATAAACATAGTGGTCATGGCCAGCACCCAAACTGTGTGAAACATAAACGTAGTGGTCATGGACAGCACCCAAACTGTATGAAACATAAACATAGTGGTCATGGCCAGCACCCAAACTGTATGAAACATAAACCCCAAACTGTATGAAACATAAACATAGTGGTCATGGCCAGCACCCAAACTGTGTGAAACATAAACATAGTGGTCATGGCCAACACTCAAATTGTATGAAACATAAACCTAGTGGTCATGGCCAGCACCCAAACTGCATGAAACATAAACATAGTGATCATGGCCAGCACCCAAACTGTATGAAACATAAACATAGTGGTCATTGCCAGCACCCAAACTGTATGAAACATAAACCCCAAACTGCATGAAACATAAACCTAGTGGTCATGGCCAGCACCCAACTCTATAAAAACATGAAAATATTGGTCATGACCAACACCCAAACTGTGTAAAAACATGAACATTGCCGAAAATCCTAAACACTTCTCAAAACTTCGCGAAACTTTCACAGTAGTCACGACATGAATGGAAAATAGTGTGTGTAAAATTTCATAAAAAATGGTGGAGAATTGACTGAGAAATCGGCGAACTTCATTCACCACGGTTAATGTGAATCGGACTATAGGTATTCAAATGAATCGGAAAGACCTAACTAAGACAGTTTTCAAATTGAAAAAAACACTTTGGCCTCCAAGGTTTTCATAAACAAATTCCGCGCTCTAATGGTTAATGAGTTACTAACGTGTTGAATACTTACTTGTGTCCCAGCTCGTGCGCGATCAATGACCAGGAGTTATGGCCCCAATCCTCTACAATAGCGCGGTTTCTAAAAGGATCACAAACGCCGGAGATGCTGCTGTAACCTGTAAATATCAAGTCATTTAGGGTGACACTTAGTAAGGATCACAGACGCCGGTGATACTGCTGTAACCTGTAAATATCAAGTCATTTAGGGTGACACTTAGTAAGGATCACAGACGCCGGTGATACTGCTGTAACCTGTAAATATCAAGTCATTTAGGGTGACACTTAGTAAGGATCACAGACGCCGGTGATACTGCTGTAACCTGTAAATATCAAGTCATTTAGGGTGACACTTAGTAAGGATCACAAACGCCGGTGATACTGCTGTAACCTGTAAATATCAAGTCATTTAGGGTGACACTTAGTAAGGATCACAGACGCCGGTGATACTGCTGTAACCTGTAAATATCAAGTCATTTAGGGTGACACTTAGTAAGGATCACAGACGCCGGTGATACTGCTGTAACCTGTAAATATCAAGTCATTTAGGGTGACACTTAGTCCATTTCGGAGACCATGTGGAGGTGTGTTTACAACAGTAGATGCAAATATAAATCTGGAGAAAAAACATTTGCGAAACGCCATATTTTATGCTACAATCACATGTGAGGTATATCAACAAGAATACCGTAATAGATTGTTAAGCAAACGAAACTTTGTATTGATGTTATGTCAATATATTTCAGTGTTAACAGCTTATTATTATTTTATATTCTTACAATATATGTAACATAATGAACCATGCAAATATCACAACTTGATAATTATTATTATACAGATAAACCACAATGCATTTTTGATCATCACGTAAATGCTCGGCTATTTATTTATGTTTTCTCTTTATTCGACACAACATTCAAAAACTATTTACTAACTGCATGAAATGGTTGGCGTATTTCTTGGCCTGGCAGCTTAACCCTTACAGCGCGGGGACCGTCTTGAGACATCAGAATCTGACGTCTGTAGACGTCAGATTCTGTCGTCCAAAGTCGATCCTATAACATAGGTATTCAAATTAATCAGAAAGAGCTGACTAAGACATTTGTGATGACTTCAAATTAAAAAAACCCTCTGGTTTCTATGGTTTGCATAAAAGTGTTTTAGCGCTTTTAGGGTTAAAAGCTCAAACAGCTATTACTTTTTAGCTTCCAGAGGACGATTTGAAAGGAGACTCACCAATTGTGGCCGTACTCGAGCCTTTCAGGTTATATCTAAAACACAAAATGGACAACAGCAAGTTATCACAATGATCAGAAACACATTTTATGGAAACGATCATGATCACATCTGTATTGTGTAGCCTCTCTTAGTAAAAATGCCATTCAGGTTCAAGAAAGCATTTATCTTTCGCAGAAGAATAAGAATGGAAAGCGTCGCTACATTGGAGACATAAAAACCGCCGGTGTATTAAATGTCCGCATGTCCACAACTGATTACGTGCGGACGGGTCAAATGTCCACAACTGATTACGTGCGGACGGGTCAAATGTCCATGACTGATTACGAGCGGACGGGTCAGATGTCCACGATTGATTACGAGCAGACGGGTCAGATGTCCACGATTGATTACGAGCAGACGGGTCAGATGGCCACGATTGATTACGAGCAGACGGGTCAGATGTCCACGATTGATTACGTGCAGACGGGTCAGATGTCCACGATTGATTACGAGCAGACGGGTCAGATGGCCACGATTGACTACGAGCAGACGGGTCAGATGGCCACGATTGATTACGAGCAGACGGGTCAGATGTCCACGATTGATTACGAGCAGACGGGTCAGATGGCCACGATTGATTACGTGTAGACGGGTCAGATGTCCACGATTGATTACGAGCAGACGGGTCAGATGGCCACGATTGATTACGAGCAGACGGGTCAGATGGCCACGTTTGATTACGAGCAGACGGGTCAGATGGCCACGATTGATTACGAGCAGACGGGTCAGATGGCCACGATTGATTACGAGCAGACGGGACAGATGTCCACTGATTACGTGTAGACGGGACAGATGTCCACGATTGATTACGAGCAGACGGGTCAGATGGCCACGATTGATTACGAGCAGACGGGTCAGATGTCCACGATTGATTACGTGTAGACGGGTCAGATGTCCACGATTGATTACGAGCAGACGGGTCAGATGGCCACGATTGATTACGTGTAGACGGGTCAGATGGCCACGATTGATTACGAGCAGACGGGTCAGATGTCCACGACTGATTACGTATAGACGGGACAGATGTCCATTGATTACGTGTAGACGGGTCAGATGGCCACGATTGATTACGAGCAGACGGGTCAGATGGCCACGATTGATTACGAGCAGACGGGTCAGATGGCCACGATTGATTACGAGCAGACGGGTCAAATGTCCATGATTGATTACGTGTAGACGGGTCAGATGGCCACGATTGATTACGAGCAGACGGGTCAGATGTCCACGATTGATTACGTGTAGACGGGTCAGATGTCCACGATTGATTACGAGCAGACGGGTCAGATGGCCACGATTGATTACGAGCAGACGGGTCAGATGTCCACGATTGATTACGTGTAGACGGGTCAGATGTCCACGATTGATTACGAGCAGACGGGTCAGATGGCCACGATTGATTACGTGTAGACGGGTCAGATGTCCACGATTGATTACGAGCAGACGGGTCAGATGGCCACGATTGATTACGAGCAGACGGGTCAGATGGCCACGTTTGATTACGAGCAGACGGGTCAGATGGCCACGATTGATTACGAGCAGACGGGTCAGATGGCCACGATTGATTACGAGCAGACGGGACAGATGTCCACTGATTACGTGTAGACGGGACAGATGTCCACGATTGATTACGAGCAGACGGGTCAGATGGCCACGATTGATTACGAGCAGACGGGTCAGATGGCCACGATTGATTACGAGCAGACGGGTCAGATGGCCACGATTGATTACGAGCGGACGGGTCAGATGGCCACGATTGATTACGAGCAGACGGGACAGATGTCCACTGATTACGTGTAGACGGGACAGATGTCCACTGATTACGTGTAGACGGGTCAGATGTCCACTGATTACGAGCAGACGGGTCAGATGTCCACGACTGATTACGTATAGACGGGTCAGATGTCCACTGATTATGTGCGGACGGGACAGATGTCCACTGATTACGTGTAGACGGGTCAGATGTCCATAACTGATTACGAGCGGACGGGTCAGATGTCCACTGATTACGTATAGACGGGTCAGATGTCCACTGATTATGTGCGGACGGGACAGATGTCCACTGATTACGTGTAGACGGGTCAGATGTCCACTGATAACGTGCGGACGGGTCAGATGTCCACTGATTACGTGTAGACGGGTCAGATGTCCACTGATTACGTGTAGACGGGTCAGATGTCCACTGATTATGTGCGGACGGGTCAGATGTCCACGACTGATTACGTATAGACGGGTCAGATGTCCACTGATTACGTGTAGACGGGTCAGATGTCCACTGATTACGTGTAGACGGGTCAGATGTCCACTGATTACGTGTAGACGGGTCAGATGTCCATAACTGATTACAAGCGGACGGGTCAGATGTCCATAACTGATTACAAGCGGACGGGTCAGATGTTCACGACTGATTACGTGTAGACGGGTCAGATGTCCACTGATTACGTGCGGACGGGTCAGATGTCCACTGATTACGTGTAGACGGGTCAGATTTCCATTGATTATGTGCGGACGGGTCAGATGGCCACTCTTAGAACTAAAGGTCCTTGAAGGTTCTTTTTTGTATAGAATGAGAGAAGATACTACATACATAATGTCATTTATTTTTGTAATCCTTAAAGCGGCAAATACAATTTTGACACACTTTAAGTTTTATCTCACTTCAAGTCGTGGAAAATTACTTATGTTTCTACGAGAGAGGGACATGGCGCAATGGTTAGAGCGTGGCGCCTGTCGTTGTCGCTGCCTGTCGTGCGGTTTCGAATCCCGCTTGGTGCAGAATTTTCAGAGAAATATCATGTTTCTCCCCTCTCAATCTTAGGATATTGTTAAGATGGTGTGTCCTTGGGCAAGGCACTTCACCCTCAAATGCTTCACTTGACTCAGGTGAAAATGAGTACCTGGTAGGACAGAGATGGCAATGTGTACGATAAGCTAAATGCGCAGAAACGACTGCAGGACTGTATGCTCTCCGTGGAGTTGAAATGGCACACGGATGAACAGGTCCAGTGACCAGGGGGTAAGATGTAAAGTCGGATGATAGGTCTTCTAACTTTAAATCAGACAGACTATAAACCTTTACCTTCACCTTTACCTCTACAATTGGAATCAAACTATATGTAAATCTAGAAAAGGTAATTCTCATTTCTAATTCACATTTTAATTCTTTAAGGCCAAATAACAAGTCTAAAAACGGTTATGGGACTCTCACTTTACTGGTTAGTACTCACTCAGTCCAGAGCATGTTGCTATCGGCATCACCCCACCATCTGCCTTCAGACATCGCCCAATCTGTCAAATCGGCCAGTACCCAGTCACCGTTGATCACTGTTGTCGCGTAGGATGAACCCTGGGTCTCTATGTTATCATACGTCCATGATGACTCGCTAGGCGTCTGTAAAAACAAAACAAAGGGTCAAGTAGAAAGTGGATAAATCTCACGGAAATGACAAACATTGGTTGCGACCAACAGTAAGTGAGAACTACTAAAGAAATATTTATAAATCGCCATGGGATGGCATTGCCTTCAGAAGCTTAACGTCTGGGTTCACATCTGTTTACTTCTGATTTAAGACTACCACTTCTAAAAGATGTCCTCCCCTTAGCTATAAAAGGGTGTATCTGCCATTTTACCGAGTGGCAGATACACCCTACGGGGACGATGTCGTCTCAAGACGTGTTCTGGAATTAAGAATTAATAAATTAATAAAACTTTGTAACCCTGTTACAGTAAATTGTTTTAAAAGTTCTCATTTTTTAACCAACATTAAAATTAATACTTAGAGTAGGTGTGTCGCTATGATTTGCTGAGTAGCGATTGGGGGCGCCCACGCATGCACATCATAGTCAACATCCACAGGGGTGGTGCCCGCCAAAATATAAAAAATAAGGTTCAGTGAAGCAAAAATACACAGCTGTCTTAAACATATGTAAAATCAACTTACTGTCCCCTAAGAGATGAAAGGGTGTACCTACCCCTGTACAAATGGTGTACCTACCCCTTTACAAAGGGTGTAGGGGAGAGACGGGTAATATAGGACAACGCTGTAAAACAGCTGCAGTGTGAGACAAAGGTTTGCACAGCTGCCCTCTGGTTAGTAGACTTGGAACTACAGCAGTTCACGAAATTATAGGTCATTCAGACGGTATGGCGAATGCAGGACTACATATTTATCTTTTATGCAATTTTATTAAAAAAAAAAACAGTATCTATTAATTAAAATATGCGGGTAATATGGGACACTTTTGTTAGAAAATGACACACAAACAGTATTTTATTTTTCGATGCTATGGTTTCACATGATAATTAAAATATATGTGAGCCCGGCTACCTTGAAATTCCAATAATTGAACTCAGAATTTTTTGGTTCCTGCTAGCCATATTTTTAAACTGATGTCCCATATTTCCCTGCTGTCAGTCCCATATTACCCGCCATGGAGAGTAATATGGGACAAATTTCAAAAACAAGTAACTCCCATTATCTATGTATTCAGTGTCGATATTTCAATTTTTCTTTTTTTTTCTTTCTTTTGATGTCTATTGATATTTCCTCCTTGATTTATTTCAATTTATACGAAGTAATAGAGAGCTGAGAGAAGTAACAAATAAAGTGTCTTATATTACCCGTCCTTCCCCTACCTACCCCTTTACAAAGGGTGTACCTACCGCTTTACATAGCGTGTACCTACCCCTTTTACAAAGGATGTACCAACCACTTTACAAAGGGTGTACCCACCACTTTACAAAGGGTGTAGCTACCCCTTTACAAAGGGTGTACCCACTCTTTTACAAAGGATGTACCAACCCCTTTACAAAGGATGTACCTACCCCTTTACAAAGGGTGTACCCACCACTTTACAAAGGGTGTAGCTACCCCTTTACAAAGGGTGTATCCACCACTTTACAAAGGATGTACCTACCCCTTTACAAAGGGTGTACCCACTCTTTTACAAAGGATGTACCTACCCCTTTACAAAGGGTGTAACCACCGCTTTACATATTGTGTACCAACCCCTTTACAAAGGGTGTACCTACCCCTTTACAAAGGATGTACCTACCCCTTTACAAAGGATGTACCTACCCCTTTACAAAGGGTGTACCCACTCTTTTACAAAGGATGTGCCAACCCCTTTACAAAGGGTGTACCCACCACTTTACAAAGGATGTACCTACCCATTTACAAAGGGTGTACCTACCCCTTTACAAAGGATGTACTTACCCCTTTACAAAGGATGTACCTACCCCTTTACAAAGGGTGTACCCACCACTTTACAAAGGATGTAGCTACCCCTTTACAAAGGGTGTACCCACTCTTTTACAAAATATGTACCTACCCCTTTACAAAGGTTGTACCTACCCCTTTACAAAGTCGCTGAAACACCCGTCATGCCCAGAGAGACATTATTGTCTAATGCTTGTTATGGTGCATAATCTATTTATTTACCCTGGCAATGACAACTTCTTTCAGCCAAACGTTTATCTCAAAGTCATGAACTGCTGGATCAATAGAGCCATACACCATGTCCAACTGAAAAATATGATATAGTTAAGGCACTTAGTGTTTGTCTTCTGATTATTCGAGATCATGGTGTACAACATTCAAATAAACACAATATAAATATATCAAGTAAGTGGGCTTATTTTACACTGTAGAGGTGCATAAATGATCAAATTCATAGGAAATAATAGATACCGCCCCACGAATCTGGAATTCCTGAGCTTTCAGTTTGATAAACTAGTATGTGGAATAGGGAAATTCCCATTGCCTGTGAGATGTGAGCTGGTACAGCAATCCCAAGATCAATTCACAAAGAAGGGAAATTAGGATGAATTGTCCAATACCTACTCATATTCATGGCTTAACGACCATGAATATGAGTAGGCATTGGTATAAACGCGCCTGGTGCATTCACAATTGGAGTTGTTTTTACTTTATTACTAGAATATAATCAGAATGACCTATTTTAACAATAACAGTTCACAGTTGACGCATCTTAGCCCTTTAAACCCTCATGATGCATCTAAGCATCATGTTGCATCTCTGAAGAATGATCCAATTTCCGAAAACCTAGGGGATTTAGAACAAAATTTGTATGGAACTATTTTAAAGATAAGAATATTTTTTTTTAATTTGCCACCCTCTTCATCCACTACAAATCGAGAATTGCGACAGCAATTCGCGGCTTGTAGTGGATGAAAATGACCATGGTAAACTCAGGCTTGAAATGGTTAATTAACATGGTTAACCTCTGTTGCAAATCTCACACAAAATCAAAGGCCACTGAAATTTAGAGATGTCTCTTTGTCACAAATATAAGTAATTTTTCGTCATCAGAAGCTGGGAATTGCGTTCGCACTAACAGTTAGAAATGAATGAAAAATACAAGCAAACATTTGAGCACAATGGTTAAAAGACACACATCCCTAGTTGAAATATCTACAGCCACTGAAAACTTACGCCGTTAATATGATGAGCAAGGTACATTTCTATGTCACTTAGGGCTTGAATTTCATCATTATCACCAGTCAAGTCCAGGTATCTGAAGAGAAAGAAAGAAAGCTGTTTAATATGCGGAAGATAGCTCATGATCTGTCCCTGTCATAGACGCGGTGAATCTCCAACTTTGTAAGTTGGTTATTAGGTGCAGCTATTCAATTCCAATGAGATTATATATTATGCGTTCTATGCGTGGACTACATTTCATATAAAAGGATAAGCAACCACATCTGTGCCTGCATGTTATGTGGCAGTGTGAGGGGGGGGGGGTCTGTGGTTTGACAGCGTAGGTTATTAGAAGAGCTAGTTCCTGTAGGACCCTTATTTACGAAGTTGGTACAACCCATCATATTGACAAAATTTGATTGTATATTATGTTAGACCAAACCTCCCTGGTCATTTATAGGGTGGGCGAAAAGTAGAATTGTGGTATCAGCTTTTGTACAGCTCATTTTCTAACATAGGGGGGGGGGGTGTTTTTCGCTATATTCGGTAAAGTGGAAATCAAGTTCGGAAAATAGGCATATTTTTACAATAAATGGATGAATTCTTACTCTTTTGATATCAATACACTCAGTATTCAATTACCTAGATGTTGTCCAGCTCTTCTACTATATGAAGGTTTCAGTAGTCTGGCTTTTGCTAAGTTATCTTTTTTAAATGTTAACCCATTTGAAGTTGTGTCTCGCTACCGCATATACTGCGATTGGGACCAAGACAGAACAGCGTCAGCTACATTGGCGACGGAGCTCTAACATTTCACCGGATATCGTGTATAGTGCGGCGGCTCCAACATGGTAATGATTGTATGCGAAAGGTGCTGGAGCCTTATATATCCGGTTTCGAGTAAGTTTCAGAGGAAATAAAATGCCACTGAAATCCATAACATAGTTTGTGATTGATGCTCAGCTAATCGAAACGTGAATTTTCACACATGTTTATTTTTCATAAATAGTCATATTTTTCGTCATTTGAAGCTGGAAATTGCGTTAGCAATTCCAGCTTCAAATGACGAAAAATACACTTGAAACAATTCAAAAGGACAATCGTCTGGGAAAAAATGATAAACTGAATTAATTATGTCTCGCCACTTGGGCTGGTGAAAATCAGAAATGCTCTATCAAAAATGCATAGATGAGAGAGTCGTTGATATATGTTTACTCTTTAATCGGCACATAAGACAAATTTGCTTGGAATGAAAAATAGCTTGATGCGCCTCAAAAATGGCAGCTCAGGTGTATATCTCCAAGGAAAGTTGGATTTAAAATGATAACAGGCCTTTTTAAGTTACTCTCGATGTTCAGCGCTCTGAACAGCTTCCAGCCAGATACATGTGTTATATAAGATTTCATTCATTCCTGCATTTTGATGTTTCCATTCTACTTACTTTTCATACATAGTATGACAAATCAGCATTCTCATCTCAACGTTGTAAACTTCTTTCGTCGTCGACCTCTTCTTCCTGTTCCCTCCGACCTGTGGTGGTATAGGTAATGGCTCTTCTGCTGGGGAATCATTTCCATGGTTACCTGAAAAGATAAAACCATTGGTTACGGATGGCTTTTTGTATTAACAATAAAATGGAACATGAATTGACAAAGTAGTCTGTGTGTAACATTAAATAAAAATCAAATAATACAATCATAAATATGTTTATATTTCAAAAATTTTAAAAGTGGATGCTAGAAATTGCTTTTCCAGCTTTAAATGAATGGAAACAAGCAAAACACACACACCAGAAGCACAAATGCCACGCACTGCATTTCACCAAATCATTACTCACATAATTATGGTGTTTGCCACTATACCTCAAATATACATAAGGGTGCTGAGAGCGATGATGGGGTACTTATGTTAGTCTTTGATAACGAGCACGGATTCCATTTAAATTTAGCTGCTACATTGTATTTGGGGCGTGATATAAATGATGTTATATTTTTTTTGGAAACGTTTACACTACAACTACTCTGGGGATTTTGATAAAGTGATAAACTTCACAAATAATAACTAAAGACTTGAATTTTTGGTATTGCTCATGAAAATGTCTATACTTAGTGAAAACATTTATCAAGTAGCGATTAGTGTCTCTTCCTTCATTGTGCAATGAAAAAAAACTAAACAACTGATATTTTGCACAGCTCAATTGTTCACGTAACATGTATATTGAATAAACCATTGTTTAATACTCATGACAATTATTAGTATCAAGTGGTAAGCCTATACAGAAATCCCTAAATTTATATGTTACCTTTTTATACACTAACCCCTAGAGCTCTAAGATATCCAAGTTAACCCTAAATCACTAAATTAAATAAATGATATTTCCACCCAACTTCAAGTGGGTTAATATCACATATATTTGTTTAATGTGAGACCGAACATTCGCAAATGTTGCTGTTTAAACGCTCAGTTTGATACTGTATAATCGACACCCGTGGTCTGGTGGTTATCAGGTTAACAAACGATACTCTATAATCGACACCCGTGGTCTGGTGGTTACAACGTTAACAAACGATACCCTATAGTCGACACCCGTGGTCTGGTAGTTATAACGTTTACAAACGATACTCGTTATTCATTGTGTTACCTTGTTTTGGTTCTTCCTTTTTCATGTTGTGCTTCTTGTGAAACTTCCTTCTTTTATTGTTGTTGTTTCTGCGTCCTGTTGGTTTCAAATCGAACACATCTTGACCTTTTTTCACACTACCTCCCTGGAGAAAGCAAGACAGTCGTAGAAAAAAATCAGACATAGTCTTAAACTCTACTCTTTAAATAGAAATACACTATTTGCTTTTGAAAATATTTTGTCTCTAATTATAGTAGGTCCATGCAAGTCCACTTGGTTTAGAAATTTTCTATACTTCAAACATTGTTTAATAAAGCAACAGTAATTATGACTATGTCGGGCGTATTTCTTTTTAATTTAATTTATTACATACACATATAAATGGGTGGAATAGGCTCCTTAATTATGCACACACAAGATGATTTTTTCGTTTGATATCGGGATAATTTCGTTATTCTTTTGGTCAAAATACTGTAAACTATTGACTGACAATCCGTACAATTCAATGACACACAAGATTACTAAAAATATATACATCATGGAACATGATTGCAATAGGCCTATGCTAAAATCATTTGTCAAAGTCATGAGGTTGACATTATGCAGATGAGCTTGTTATGCATGTTATTTTCAATGCAAGCAAAACTGATGTCACAATTTAAACCTTTTTACTCCAAGAATCCATTTGCCGCTCGACAGGAAGTTTCTAGTGGAAATGTGTAAATATTCTCAGGTAGATACTCGGTAATACACTATTGAAAATAAAAAATGCACAATCAATATTGCTAGGCCAATATTAATACACCAACAAAAACAAAAGATTTTATTTTGCATGTGCAGAGCAATTGGGAGTAAAAAACTGATTTTTTTATAGAAATAGTATTTGGAACATAAATTGCAGAAAGTAAATAAAATAAAACAATATAAAATTATAGAAAAATGATTCTCTTCACAAAATGAGTATTTTTTCATCAATGTGATCCGAAGAGATTTATGGTGAGAGGTCACCTATCGGTGTACATCACATCACATGTGAGCTTAATGGTGGGAGATCACATATCGATGTACATCACATCACATGTGAGATTTATGGTGAGAGGTCACATATCGGTGTACATCACATCACATGTGAACTTAATGGTGGGAGGTCACATATCGATGTACATCACATCACATGTGAGATTTATGGTGAGAGGTCACATATCGGTGTACATCACATCACATGTGAACTTTATGGTGAGAAGTCACATCTCGGTGTACATCACATCACATGTGAACTTTATGGTGAGAGGTCACATATCGGTGTACATCACATCACATGTGAACTTAATGGTGGGAGGTCACATATCGATGTACATCACATCACATGTGAACTTTATGGTGAGAAGTCACATCTCGGTGTACATCACATCACATGTGAACTTTATGGTGGGAGGTCACATATCGGTGTACATCACATCACATGTGAACTTTATGGTGGGAGGTCACATATCGGTGTACATCACATCACATGTGAGCTTTATGGTGAGAGGTCACATATCGGTGTACATCACATCACATGTTATGGTGAGAAGTCACATCTCGGTGTACATCGCATCACATGTGAACTTTATGGTGGGAGGTCACATATCGGTGTACATCACATCACATGTGAACTTTATGGTGAGAGGTCACATATCGGTGTACATCACATCACATGTGAACTTTATTGAGAAAACACATACAGCGTGTACACTTCATGTGAACACTATCATTTAACCTTTTAACCCTTTAAGCCCTCACGATGCATTAAAGCATCATTTTACATCTCTGAAAACAGACTTAATATTCCTACAACTAGGGGTTTTATAACGAAAATTTCCATGAAACTGGAGCACCAATACATGTCAATTTTCATTTATTTTTAAACCACATCAAGTCATCTTCATCCACTACAAGTCGAGAATTGCGGCAGCAATTCACGGCTTGTAGTGGATGAAGATGACAATGGTAAATTCAGGCTTGAAAGGGTTAAGTGCCATTGTCGCATATATTCGGGTTCTCATTTTTTATTAGCACATTAAGTACCACTTTTTAAACATGTTAAATATAAAATGTGACAACAACCAGCAATATTTGAAAACAGATGACCTCCATTTTGTCAAATCTGAGTAATTTTCACTCACTTTAGGTTGTGGATCGCGTCAGCGAGACACAACTTCAAGTGAGTGAAAATTCAGATTGAATAATTTGGCGGTTAAAGGTTTACACAAATTATGTTATAATGGGCATATGCTTGTTATTATTGCATTGTATTATTTCAATTGTATTTTTATTGCGATGCACAAAGAAATCATTTGATTAGCTTGTTGTAGCAACTATGTAATCCTCTTTAAATAAATAAATATGTTTATGCCAACTATGTACTGTGTGATCACTGATCATCATCAACATGATCATTGATTGTGTAAATCATAACACATAGATGACAAGAAAGAACTATTGTGAATTAAAAATAGTAACATAAAACTCGTTTTTATTCTTACCATATTCCACACTTCGCCTTCTTCATCTTCATCCAGCTCTACATATACAGCTGAGCCTGATGTGGGATCCTGGTAAAACTTCACCGGCTGAAACAAGCAACATGTGGTGGAATTAGTGATAGAATAGCATTTACAACATGATTAATGCAATTTCCACTTTGGAAAGCTACTATAACTCGGTCGGACAAGAACCACGACAATAATGGTTGTCAAAATGTATCTGTATTTTAAGTAGCACTTGCTGTAGATGGGTAGTAGTAGCAATATAATATTACCTTATGCCACTTTCCGGCACCAATGGTCATTTAAGTGATAACGTAATACGACAAAAACAGTGAAGTTAATTCATTAAATAAATTATTAGGATTTACCTTCACTCGCCTGATAAGGTGTTTTGTGCATGTCTAGGCGATTTACACCCAGACATGCCCAGACGGTCAGAGAATTTGGATTAACTAAATAAAGCACACCTGTGTGTAACTCTAGGCATCCCACGTCAGAGACCTAATGTTAAACACTTTATTGCTGGTAGCCAACACCATGCGGAAGCTGCATTGACAACAATGTTGAGCAGAGGAGCCGGGATAGGCTGGTGTCAATCCGCCCAAAGATTATAGACAGACACGTGGAGGCTACAGCTTCCTTTGGATAATCACTGTCAACTAGTGCCTTCGTACTATGCCATACAGAGTGCAACAGACGCAACAGATCCCTTATGACTATCTCCATGCAGGGCGAAAAAGTACTACTACTAGCAACCAGTAGGCGTGTCTACGAATTGCAATATTGATACCTTGTTACATTAGGCATTGTAACAGGAGCAAATTCGGGAACTAAAAAAAAGGATTAGACGAAAATAACTTGAGTAAATATCTGAACTGTGTGTATTATACAATAATATATATATAAAAATACACGCTGTCTCTAGATGCAAGGCACATCAAAACAACCGGGCATTAATTAGCATTAAACAGAAATGACATTGAGGTATTTTCCAATTATCTACGGCGTAAATATGTGGTCCAATGCTAGGTTAAGGCCTGAGCCTTTCATCAAAACCTAGGCCATTAATAAAAAGTTTAAATAGAATATCAACATTTATAAGCATTGATTTCACTTTTGTTTACATGCCAGTATACAACATGGTAATAAGACTAGTTCAGTGTTTTTCATTGTTTTTTATTTTATTTTGTTAGTTTGTATTTTCAGTTAAGGTCAGTAGGCTGTATGACTTTATGTAAATTAAATTTACATAACTTACATAATTACCATAAGCAGTCGCTTTAATTTACAAATTTGCCCACATAGCCGATTAAATCGTTGGTGGGGGTTGATACGCAAATTCGTAACTCTCACCAATGATAAACCTAAATGTAATGATTATTTCAGCAAAAAATATTACTTTTGCGACTATATTTGAACAAATTTTGTCAACCCGATTTTCAAATAACATCGAATCCAACTGCATAATGCGAGATCCAATCCAGTCAATTTAAAGGTATCTTGACCATTAAGTTATCACGAGGTATAGCATCATGATTATTCAGACTTGATAGATCTGCCATAGATTGATTAACAATGAGGTGTGTTCAGTTGATTTTGGTTTTGGTAAGTGGAGCTTGGTACCTACCTTGGTACGTCTTGGTAAGTGGAGCTTGGTACCTACCTTGGTACGTCTTGGTAAGTGGAGCTTGGTACCTACCTTGGTACGTCTTGGTAAGTGGAGCTTGGTACCTACCTTGGTACGTCTTGGTAAGTGGAGCTTGGTACCTACCTTGGTGGAGCTTGGTACCTACCTTGGTACGTTTTGGTAAGTGGAGCTTGGTACATACCTTGGTACGTCTTGGTAAGTGGAGCTTGGTACCTACCTTGGTACGTCTTGGTAAGTGGAGCTTGGTTCCTACTTTGGTACGTCTTGGTAAGTGAGGCTAGCTATCTACCTTGGTACGTCTTGGTAAGTGGGGCTTGGTACCTACCTTGATACGTCTTGGTAAGTTGGCTTGGTTCATACTATGATACGTCTTAGTGAGTTCGGCTGGGTTCTTACTTTGGTACATCTTGGTAAGAGAGGCTGGGCTCCTACCTTGGTACGTCTTGGTAAGTAGGGCTAGGTTCCTACCTTGGTACGTCTTGGTAAATGGGGCTTTGTTTCTACCTTGGTACGTCTTGGTAAGTAGGGCTAGGTTCCTACCTTGGTACGTCTTGGTAAATGGGGCTTTGTACCTACCTTGGTACGTCTTGGTAAGTGGGGCTGGGTTCCATCAGGGAATGATATCTTCACTCCACCAGGTACGTGTACATTAGGATTCTCCGTCAGATCTAGAGATACTTCAGAATTGTCCTTCTTCTTCAGCTTCATTTTTATTTTCTTTGGCAGCTTCCCAGGAGTTTCTTCAGCTTCCTCAAGTTCAACCTCTACGTCATCATCCTCATCATCACCTGTTATAAATTAAGTTCAAGTTTATTCAAACTTTCATAGTTTCATTGATTACCTTCCGTAGGTTAATTCACTACCGTCCTTGCACTAATTTGATTACGCTGCTTAAACAAAGTGCTTATCCTATATCATGTATAGGAAATGATTATCTAACCTTAGACCAAATGGTTTACAATCAACTTGATTCTATCGCCTACCCTCGGCTCAGCAATCACCATAATTGAACTGAATTATAATTTTCCTTAGGTTATTAGATAGGGATTTCAGTGATTAGTACTGATTTATTTTCTTAGACTAATTGGTTAACTTCTTTAGATCTAATTAGTATCTTCACCTGGCTTATTGTTTATTTACTTAGACTAATTGATTATCTTACTTAGACTGACTGATCATTTCGCTTTTTCTAATTGATTATCTTTCCTAGATTGAATGATTATGTCCCTTATTCTAATTGATTATCTTACTTGGACTGACTGATTATTTCCCTTATTCTAATTGCTTATCTTTCTTAGACTGACTGATTATGTCCCTCATTATAATTGATTATCTTTCTTAGACCTATTGATTACTGTTCTGATTTAACAGATGACTTGAATTAGTATCTCCTCGGGCTTGCGACCGATTGACGACTGGACGAAATATAACTCTAATTCTGTTATCCGTCCTAATTTAATCTGCAGTTATTCAGCTCAGTAGATTGCTTTGACGTCGCATCTCGTTCTGAGCCGTCGTTTTTTAAATATAGGCCTACACGACGACTCTGTAAAAACAATTAAAGAATCTGAAGATCAGTTAGATATTAAATTAGAACTGATTTCAGGCTGGCAAAAAACTCGAAAGCGCCTTTCTTCTAGAATGTGACAAATTCATTTTTTCCACTGATATGAAACAACTGAGAACACACAAAAATAACTGTGTAACGACACTGAATAAATTAAAAGTCAACTGATAAGAGGACGATTAGACACTATACTAGTTAACGAGCTAGACGACTATACACACGCCTTGAAAGACTTCGTGACGACTGCAATGTATAACGGCTACATAGCAACAAAGTATCTGCATGTCAGCCACGAATTCAATACTATACAGCGCAGCCATATGCTTTGTGTACGGAGATTATGATACAACATACCATGATCTCCTACACAAGGCCAAACCGCCGCCCTTAGAACTGGGCAGGGAGAGGAGCATTGCTATTCTCACTTACAAAATTCTCCATGATCAAGCACCGAGCTACTTGAAAGATCTGATAAATTGCAATAGAAATTCAAAATTATACTTACCATCATACAAAAGCACTAAACATGGAATAAATTCTTTTTCATATCGGGCCCCACGCATTTGGAACAGTCTTCCGGAAAAAAACTAGGAATGCTCCCTCTCTCCCCAGTTTTAAGACTCGCATAAAGGGATGGACTGGGCTACCGGGAAACAGGTGTGGTTGTTGCTCGGGGGAACAGTAAATAACGGCTTTGATAATATGTGATAATTTTAAATATAGTATATAATATTTTATGCTGTTATAACTTATTTTAAGTCTTAAATACTTTAATCTATATCATATTTTAATCTACTATATTTTACAATTATTCAACATAAATGCAAATAATATATAATGTTTTATCTACTCATTTAAATCAATTGTTTTTACAATAGCTTTCTTTACTATATTTTAAAAATGCATGTATAAATACTTGAATGTCAGCTATTGTTATAATATTGTTGATTTTTACACTACAAATCGGGAGAATAGCATTTGGCTAATGTTTGTATTTTTCACAAAAAACGATTTTAAATAAAGTTGATTTAATTTTGATTTGATGCCTGATTTGTCAGAATGCTTCGACCAAACGCATATAGGAATCGTGTAATGTGTTTGTTGAACAATCGTTAAATTTCAAAAAAAGGTAAATAGTTGAGCAAATTCGTCCAGCAGTCCCTTAGAAACGCTTAAAAACTCATTTGTCGCAGTCGCCAAGCAGGGGTTCATTAGCGCGATACTGGTTTTAAACAAGGTTAGCCTGTCTTTTATTACATATGCGGCACATTTTATAGATCAGCAACTCGCAAATTACAATAATATTGCATAATATACAAACGAAAGCGTGTACCCAAGGGTCCAGACTGACTTAACAAACCCGGTTTAAAAAAGTGAAGGTCGGTAAAAGGTGCGATTGTGAAAATCATTTCTACATGTGCCCCGAATCACAAACTAGGGGGACAATCTCTTGAACAAGCTCATGAAAACGTGTCAAAAGCAAAATCCAACATTTGCATATTGTCCTATTTTTTGAATAAAATATCCTTTTATGAGCTAGTAGGCTGGGGAACGTCATTAAGAAAATCACCAGTAGCAGCAACACCGGTCTTCACCTCATTTTATTCTGCGAGATTCGAAACCGGGACGCATGCATGATTAACGAGGCAGTCAGGCGCTCTAGCCATTGGGCTACGTCACCTTTTTTTGCCTTGTCTTGATTCGCTTCTATTGTTAGAATTAAAAAGTTTACTTACCATGCTTACGTTGGGGAGAAGCCATTAGGCTGGGGAGCGCCACCAAAAGAATCACCAATACCAGCATCGGTCTTCTCATTATTTTAACCATCTTGTTCTGTCTTGCCTGGACTTAATTCTTTCCCTCTTGTAATTATTTTTAATTCACTGCCTAGGAGCAGGCATTAATTCTTTCCCTCTTGTATTTTTTAAAAATTCACTGACAATGTGCAGGAGTGTAAAAATTCGTTTGCAAAACTCACCTTTTATGTAGAAACAAAACCAATAACGCCGCCCTCCCAGCAAGCACAAGGCATTCACCCAATGTTGATTTGATGTTGGCCACCGGCTACGACGCTGGCCCAACGTCTAATCAACATTAAATCAACGTGATGTGTTTACTGGTCTTATCACAGGTTTTGATTATCCCTCGTCAGTTGTTAGCTGTGGGAGTGTCGCAGACCATGTGGTGCAACATATAGCAATCAAAACAACACCTTATTCCAATGTTAGACCGACGTCATAGACAGTGGTACAGCATTAAAACAAAATTGGTGCGTGACTGATTTCTCATCCGCCTCGCCCATCACCCACCCCACCCCCACTCTTTCGATAATAAAATATAGGAAGTGGAAATCTGTTCTTGATCTAAAATAATAGAATTGGTCACGATCACTCAATGACAAATAGTTTTCTGAATGCGCAGTGAAACAAATGATACATCCCAATATTGTCATCATATCAGTTATATTATAGTTTATCTAGCCGTACAGGAACTGATACTCCATAAATATGCTATAAATTTGAAAAAGATTACAGACATCAAGCACAGCATCATATGAGCTGGTAGATGTAGTCTAACACGTATAGACATCAAATTGTCTATATTTTGTAAACCCATGTACAATTTAAGAAAAAAAACACATCAGGTTTTTAGCATTTAATGTTATCCCTTATAGCACTGAGCTATTCAATTTAAATTTTCAGTCACTTGAAGTTCTGTCTCTCAACCGCGATACACAACTTCAAGTGACTGAAAATGTATGTGATTTGTGAAATTTTAGTCGCAGCATATATCAGGGTTTTTAGCTTGAAGGCTTATTTTACTTTTAAAAACTGCTTGTACAGGTGCTTAAAAAAAGAGAGAATGTCCACTGTAGTCGACATCAGTGTTCTAAGGATATGTGAACACGACTTCACATCAGCTGCTGTTGTATATTTCAACCTTATATACAAGTTCTGGCCCATCACTGCGACAGTTCCTGGTCGATGTCACACATTCACTCGGTTTCGGTACGTGTTCATTGTAGCAATCTAAACTAGTTCATATACAGTCGTTACGTGTACATGTACCAACGCCACAGATACATGATAACTTTTACTGTATTTGGCTGAAGTTATTGATGGAATAATAATAATAAACTTCTATAGCGCCTAAGTCCTCGGTGATCCGAGCTCAGAGGCGCGACAAACATATTCGTAATCCGACTCATAGTTCCAAAAACCGTTTGCGTTTGTCGTCTGAGCCAACCGGTCCACCGAGGATTTAAGTCGGAAAAGCCTGACCAAACAAATACGTTTTCAATTTTTTCCGGATACTAATTTGTGTTTTCGCAGAGCGAATTACTAAAGGATATTTATTCCAAATTCTAGGTGCAGCAACAGAAAAGGCCCTGCTGCCCACCGCGGTTCTGACCAGTGGAACATTCAGCTGATCTAGATCACTGGAACGAAGTGTCCGTACCTTTCGCGATGGCTGAATCATGTTTCGAATATATACTGGTTGTCCACTGGTCAGAGCCTGGTAGGTCAGGGAAAACAATTTAAATTTGATCCAGTAGCGAACAGGTAACCAGTGCAAAGATTTTAGAAGAGGAGTTATGTGACAAAAACAAGGTGACTTTGAAACAACCCGCGCCAAACAGTTCTGTACACCCTGCAGCTTAGATATCTCCTTTTCAGTGACGTTGAACAGGACAGAGTTACAATAGTCCAGCTTGCTGCCTATCAATTGTTGCAATTGTTGCAATTGTTTAGCAACAGACGCATGTCACGTATATGATAATAGCAAGCGCGAGATATACCAGATTATGACTTCTAAAATTTAAAACACTGTCAAAGATTATGCCAAGATTTCTAGCAGATGGAGAAGGAGTTACTTCCTGGGCCAACAACCTTGTTGGAGAACATTTGGAAAAATTTTCACACTGCACTTTAGATCCAATTATTAAAAATTCGGTCTTATCAGGGTTAGGTTTTAATTTACTTGATGACATCCGAGAAGACACGTCCTGAAGACATTTTGTGAGAATTTCCAAAGAAATATCGGGATTTTTTAGCGAAAGAGATAAATATATCTGGGTATCGTCGGCGTAAAGATGATGTTTGACATTGTGTCTCTGAATTACATAGCTAAGGGGGGTAGTGTAGAGAGTAAATAACAATGGGCCGAGGACGGATCCTTGAGGAACCCCACACGCGATTCGGCTGAACTGGATAAACAGTCCATTAGTTTCACCTTCTGTTTACGATCTGACAAGTAAGACACAAACTAGTCAAGGGCGATACCATCGATACCATACCAAGTTGACAAGAGATTGGTGATACTGCTGTGGTACAGAGTGTCAAAAGCAGCAGACAGATCTAACAGAGTAAGTGCAGTGACCCTTCCCTCTTCCATTTTCAAAATAATGTCATTTTCAACTTTGAGTAGGCCCTAAGGCCGTTTCTGTGGATTGAATTTTTTTGTAAGCTGACTGATACTGATTTGATAGATCGTTTCTTTCAAGATGTGAACGAAATCGATTTGCTATAACTTTGTCTATGCCTTTTGATACAAAGTTTAGGTTTGACACTGGTCTGTATTTTTTCATTTCATCTTTTGATAAAGATGGCTTTTTGAGTAGAGGCATGACATGTGATGTTTTAAAGATGTCTGGAAAAACTCCTGCAATCAAAGATAAATTCACCATTTGTGTGATTGGAACCAACAAAACATCTAAGCAAGATTTTAACAACTCAGTAGGGATCCGATCAAGATCGCACGTTTCGCTAGGTGAATTTATAATTAGTTTCCTCACTTCATCAGCAGTAGCTAGTTCAAAAGAAATCATACGTGATTTAACTGCCGGAGATTTAATGTCTGGCATATTATGAATGTCGTTGGTAAAATTCATACGTATTTTCTCGATTTTTCTATGAAAATTTTCGAAAACGATTCAGAAAGTGATTTTATATCAGAAAAAGCTGGAATAGATGGAGACTGTGTTCTGTGAATAATATTGTTTATAGTTTTATAAAGTGTTCGTAGATTAACGCAGGTTTCGTTGATACAATCTGCATAATATCTACGCTTTCATAATATCTATTTTATTACAACGATTTGCCTGTTTTCTGTACCTCGATCTATCTAGGCATGATTGAGTCAAATTCGTTCGAAATTTTGACGAAGTCGTTTAGCCAATAGAATTTCAATTGTCATCCATTGTCATCCATAGATTTGGGGGTTTAGGCGTGATTTTTGGGTCTTGGTCGGCGCGATATGTGGAAGGACGATATCTGCGGTTTTATCATTTGAAACACCACCGTCCAAGAAATAATTTACATTTACAGCCTTCATTTTGGCTATTAACCGACAATTAGTGGACTAATAAATCGCTCGCTGGGTGTCTACTATGTGAACGACTTATTGTCTCCATAATTATGACATGGTAATACTTATGCGAATTATTATATTTTTATAGGCCTATGTATTTTAAAATTTTAGAACCAAAAAATAAATATCGTGTATTCTGACTCAATCATCTGTCGTAGTGTAGACGGTAGTAGCCTGCGTATAAATAGATTGGACATTAATAACGCTATGATTTGAATTTATTGGTCAAATGATTATGTCTATTATATGATTATATATATGGTTATGTCAAATGATTATGCCTATTTATTATTTTCTATACGGTTAGGACATGTCGATAGCAATTTTACCTACCTGAATGTGTGTCTCGCCTCAGCTTGAAGTGGCTGAAAATTACCGGTAATCAGATATACCAAATTGAATATCGAATATTGTACTGTTATGAAACACATATCACCTTAAAAAGGTACTAATAAAAAGGCTAGGTACAATCATAGCCTTATTATACTCCTACTTTAATATAAGTGTGTGATGTTCACCAGTGTTGTTCCAATGTTGGTCCACCGTCTTCGACGCTGGCCCAACATTGGAACGACACTGGTCATTCGGGCCCCGTATTCTCGTACAAGTTACGATTATATCGTACGCCTCGGATTAGTCGAGATAGCCATTTAGACCAATCCAAAGCCTACGATATATCGTAACGTGTACGAGAATACGGGCCCAGGTCCTTCAGGTCTGAAGAGGGGTAGTAATTCACCCGTCTGCCGCTGGGACAGTATGAAAGAAGAAAAAATCACACCAACTAAAATGTCACAGAGATTGGCAGAATCAACTTAAAGCGCTTAATTTGTTTATTTAAACCTTGGAGATCAAATGGGTTTTTTCAATTTGAAATCATCATAAATGTCTTAGTAAGCTCTTTCCGATTCATTTGAATACCTATGTTATGAGACTACGGCCATGAGAAATATGTTCACTCTTACTGTAGTGATCCTACTGTAGTGATCCTACTGTAGTGATCGTTTGTAGTGATCGTCTGTAGTGATCGTCTGTAGTGATCTTACTGTAGTTATCTTACTGTAGTGATCGTCTGTAGACGTCAGATTCTGACGACTAAAGTTAACCCCCGCGCTGTAAGGATTAAATCATCATTTTTGGAGATGTCTATTTATTATAAGTATGAATAATTTTCGCCATTTAAAGCTTGAAGGTTAGAATTTTCTTCAATGACCGCCTTAAAACTTGAATAAAAAATGCTCAAATGTCCCATCTTGTCACTCAGCATTTGCTCAACCCATATCTATGGACACAGTAGGTGAAACAGATTTGTGGGTTTTCTAGGAATGGGCACATAAATATTTCAAGAAATTCGGACGATGATCACCTTTTTACTCACCAGGGTAGCCCAAAACGTCACAAGCATACCATTGGTGGACATGTTTTTGACAAAGGACAGCTTAGAGGCTTTATTATGGTGTGTCTCATTGGGGGTAGGTTGGGACGAAAGTGATGAAATCGGCACTTAGAATGTTGACAAAATACATTTTATATAATATGTATATAAAAAATATCTTCCACACTTTAACTTGAATTCAAGTGTATATAAAAAAAATGCCTGGATGTCAAGCATAGTAAGGGTGCTGGTCACCTGTATTTGACATCCATGTAAACAAATTTACTTACGATTTCACAATTTTACACTATTACTGTATATATATGTGTGTATATAAAGCCTCATAAATAAATGGGACTGGAATTTGGGGTGGTCCCGGGAGAATATAGCAAAACACCAGAAATTATCACAATATGACAATATGGGCGTATCTCTCGATGTCATTTTCATCGACTTCTAGCTCACCCCACAATGATTCGTCAGCATGCGTGATTGACCTTGTGTCTAGGAGACCAGAGTACATATCGGATGAGATTTAAATCTGAGATTGATATCTATTATGTGTCGTTACCACACATTAGTTAGTGATTTAAACAAATAGTGCTGATCTCACTCCACCCTTCAAACCTGTGACGACCCTGTCATGGATGAACTCAAATGTAGTGTTTCTTTGCACAGAGCTGACCAAGCAATCCGCATGTTAATTATGTTGAATACTAAAACCTGTGTTTTACAAAAGGTGGTTTCTTGGCCCAAAAACTCACAGGAAAGGGGGAGATTTGGGCCATTTCCGAGAAGAGTTGGTCCACGTAAATCCACTCGGTGGAGAGAGTTCATAAACCATGCATCATGGCCTACATAATTTTTTTTTTTTAATTCATAGGGATATTATTTAGTTTGAAAACTTGTTGAAGCCTTGATGGAGGACACGTATCATGGCTGCATTAAGACCCACCCGATAATAGACAACGGTGTAGGCCTAGCTACACTTTACGTCAAGGAGAAAGAAAGGAATTCGATATATTCGTAGATCCGAATGCACGAGGCGCCCAGCGCCGAGGATATTTTGAACTCCGAATCTATTGTCATTTTGTAGAGCTCTTTCTTCGACTTAAAATACACAAAATATGTACATGTGTTGCAAGATTTGATATAGACAATCACAATTTTATAGTCAGCATGGTAAACTATGAAACATTAGCCATGCAGTAACATGGTTAAACCCGTATATTGTGCGCGATCTGAACAGTATAAAAAATAACAGTAGATTCGTAGATCCGAATTCTGTTTTAACAATCGACTGACGTCACCGGTGTATTTTAATTTCTTATAATTGTGCTCTTACAAATTGTTCATAACGTCAATTATTAGAGAGCAACGCTTTCTGAGGTCCAACGTTCACTGAGGTCCAACACTCACTGTTTCCAAATTCCACTGTGTTCTAACCCTCACTGTCGTCCAGCGTTCATTGTGATACAAAGTGCACTCTGTTCAACCCTTACTGTGTTCCAACGTGATCTGAGTCCAACGGTCTCCCACTGTGCTCTAATGTTCACTGTATTTCAACGCCCACTTTGTTCCGACGTTCATTGTGGTCCAACCTACATTGTGTTCCAACACTGTTACTGCGTTCCAACATGCATTGTACTTTTTTAGTCCACCTTCGTGCACATATAGGTCAAGAGGGGCGGGGGCCCTAGGGTAGTGGTTAGCACCGCTGCCTTTCACGCCAGAGTTCAGGGTTCGGTTCCCGGTCTCGGCGGTTTGAAAGAAACAAACATGTTTCTTCCCCATCCACGTGTGAAAGTCAGTATTGTGGGGAGCCTCCGTGACCGAGAGGTAGCGTGCTCGGCCTCAGACCGCCAGGGCTCGAATTTCGAATCCTGTGTCTGGAGGACAGTGTCATCTCAATCATCTCACCATCCTCAGGAGGTTCTCCTGGCCCAGTTTAGCCTATATGTGCACAAAGGTGGCCTAAAGCCCGATTCATTTCATTTATTTATAGGTCAAGAGAACCTTCTGAGGATAGTGAGATGAATGAGATGACACTTCCCTTCAGACAGAGTATTCGAAATTCGAGCCCCGGCGGTCTGGAGCCGAGCACGCTACCTCTCGGTCACGGAGGCTCCTCACAATATTGAATCTTCACAAGTGAGCGGGGAAGAAACATTTTTGTTTTCTTTGAAATTTGCAGGCCAGAGTGGGGTTCGAACCCGCGATCTCAGACTTTCCCAGAAGACAGGTTTAACCACTGCAACAGGGCTCCCGCCATATGTCATATCAAAATGAACACACAGCGAGGAAACCTGTTGAAACACTTTCATTACGAATAGCTGTAGTAGATAGCGACGTGGTTGATATCATGTATGTACGCTGTGGTTGTCTAATATTCGTACTTAGAGGGTGATTGACATATATAAGTAAGGAATTAAAAATGTACAACAAGCTATCCCATCAATTATCACAAGTTTTTCACTATTATTACACCATTGTAAAATTTGATTATGTTAAAGGTTTCAAAATAAGATATGTCTGTCTTACACATTGTTGACCCCGACGTTGTTGTGTTGGTTGCTGCGGATATAACTCATTACATGACGTGTAGAGGAGGTGGCCTGCCTCCCCCCTTCCCTATATAAAATGTCACTTCGTTTCATCCAAGCAAAACGTGAGCCAGATTCCTAACGTGATATGTTGGTCTGTTTGTTGTACCACTAATTCTATTGGTGTACTGGGACGGTTGCTAGTGGTAGTACTCTACGTTCCATCTGCAGCTGAAAAAATAGTATTTGACCAGAGGTTTCTCACGTGGGATGAATGGAGTTACCCTGACCCTATTATCACACTAGAAACTATCTGACCAAAAGGATAGCAGAGCTGAGAAAATTAAGCATTAAATTGCTCAGAGAAGCCCAAGTCTCCGGCCATCTGGGAGTAAGTGCCAAGAACTGCTCATCGGGGGAGTGAAAGAAAACACATAATAACCCACTTTGCCCTATCACGTCACCCTCACGTCATCATTTATTTCATCAGTGGAATGGGATGCACCGAAAAGCGGTGTAAGCATTATTCCCACTTTCATTAAACCACACACGTTGACACACATGGCATTATTCCATGTTCATTTACCACACGGGCTGACACACATGGCATTATTCACATGATCATTCACCACACGGGTTGTCATACATGGTATTATTCACATGTTCATTTACCACACGGGTTGACACACATGGCATTATTCACATGATCATTCACCACACGGGTTGACACACATGGCATTATTCACATGATCATTCACCACACAGGTTGTCACACATGGCATTATTCCGTGTTCATTTACCACACGAGTTGTCACACACATCACATTATTCCGTGTTCATTCACTACATAGGTTGACACACAGGGCATTATTCCATGTTCATTCACCACACGGGTTGACACACATGGCATTATTCCTTGTTCATTCACGACACTAATTGACACACATGGCATTATTCCATGTTCATTCGCCAAACGGGTTGACACACATGGCATTATTCACATTTTCATTCACCACACGGGTTGTCATACATGGCATTATTCACATGATCATTCACCACACGGGTTGTCACACATGGCATTATTCCATGTTCATTCACCACACGGGTCGACACACATCACATTATTCACATGTTCATTCACCACACAGGTTGACACACATGGCATTATTCCATGTTCATTCACCACACGGGTCAATACACATGACATTATTCACATGATAATTTGACCAGAGGTTTCTCACGTGGGATGAATGGAGTTACCCTGACCCTATTATCACACTAGAAACTATCTGACCAAAAGGATAGCAGAGCTGAGAAAATTAAGCATTAATTTACTCAAAGAAGCCCAAGTCACATAATAACCCACTTTGCCCTATCACGTCACCCTCACGTCATCATTTATTTCATCAGTGGAATGGGATGCACCGAGAAGTGGTGTAAGCATTATTCCCACTTTCATTAAACCAAACAGGTTGACACACATGGCATTATTCCATGGTCATTCACCACACGGGTCAATACACATGGCATTATTCACATGTTCATTCACCACACGGGTTGACACACATGGCATTATTCACATGTTCATTCAACACACAGGTTGACACACATAACATTATTCCTTGTTCATTCACCACACAGGTTGACACACATGGCATTATTCCTTGTTCATTCACTACACGGGTTGACACACATGGCATTATTCACATGTTCATTCCCCACACGGGTTGACACACATAGCATTATTCCCTGTTCATTCGCCACACATGTTGACACACGTGGCATTATTCTCTGTTCATTCACTACACGGGTTGACACACATAACATTATTCCTTGTTCATTCGCCACACATGTTGACACACGTGGCATTATTCCATGTTCATTCACCACACGGGTCAACACACATGGCATTATTCACATGTTCATTCACCACATGGGTCAACAAACATGGCATTATTCTATGTTCATTCAACACACGGGTTAACACACATAACATTATTCCTTGTTCATTCACCACACAGGTTAACACACATGGCATTATTCTTTGTTCATTCACTACACGGGTTGACACACATGGCATTATTCACATGTTCATTCCCCACACGGCTTGACACACATAGCATTATTCCTTGTTCATTCGCCACACATGTTGACACACGTGGCATTATTCTCTGTTCATTCACTACACGGGTTGACACACATGGCATTATTCACATGTTCATTCACCACACGGGTCAACAAACATGGCATTATTCTATGTTCATTCAACACACGGGTTAACAAACATGGCATTATTCCTTGTTCATTCAACACATGGGTTGACACACATTGAATTATTCACATGTTTATTCACCACACGGGTTAATAGACATGGCGTTATTCACATGTTTACTCACCACACGAGTTGACACACATGACATTATTCCTTGTTCATTCACCACACGGGTTGTCACACATAGCATTATTCCTTGTTCATTCACTACACATGTTGACACACATGGCATTATTCCCTGTTCATTCACTACACGGGTTGTCACACATTGCATTATTACATGGTTATTCACCACACGGGTTAACACACATGTCATTATTCACATGTTCATTCATCACACAGGTCAACACACATGGCATTATTCACATGTTCATTCACCACACGGGTCAACATACATGGCATTATTCACATGTTAATTCACCCCACGGGTCAATAAACATGGCATTATTCACATGTTCATTCATCACACGGGTCAACACACATGGCATTATTCACATGTTCATTCACCACACGGGTCAATAAACATGGCATTATTCACATGTTCATTTATCACACGGGTCAACACACATGGCATTATTCACATGTTCATTCATCACACGGGTCAACAAACATTGCATTTTTCCATGTCTATTCACCACACGGGTTGACACACATGGCATTATTCACATGTTTATTCACCACACAGGTTGACACACATGGCATTATTCCATGCTCATTCACCACACGGGTCAATACACATGGCATTATTCACATGTTCATTCACCACACGGGTTGACACACATTGCATTATTCACATGTTCATTCATCACACGGGTCAACACACATGACATTTTTCCATGTCTATTCACCACACGGGTTGACACACATGGCATTATTCACATGTTCATTCATCACACGGGTCAACACACATGACATTTTTCCATGTCTATTCACCACACGGGTTGACACACATCGCATTATTCACATGATCATTCACCACACAAGTTGACACACATGTCATTATCACATGTTCATTCACCACACGGGTTGACACACATGGCATTATTCACATTTTCATTAACCACGCGGGTTGACACACATCGCATTATTCACATGTTCAATCACCACACAGGTTGACACACATGGCATTATTCCATGTTCATTCACCACACGGGTCAATACATATGGCATTATTCACATGTTCATTCAGCACACGGGTTGACACACATGGCATTATTCACATGTTCATTCAGCACACGGGTTGACACACATGGCATTATTCACATCTGCATTCAGCACACGGGTTGACACACATGGCATTATTCACATCTGCATTCAGCTTGCTGGGTAGTGTCATAAAATGACAATTTCCGCACCAGTGTCAACGAAATAAGCGTTTTTTTATAAACATAGTATAGTGTATTATAATTATGAACTGAAAGAGCAAGCAGTCTTTATTTGGAGAAAGTATATATTTTGCATTTAATTTATGTAAGAACGCGTGGTCGAGTAGGACAAGTGAAATTGAACGTTAGATTTCCGAGGTGGTTGACCTGTCTAATCAATAAATACACTTTATCACGTCAGACAATCAACCTGTCTGTGGGGACCTTGGAAGAGTCACGAACCGGTCAATGATCTAAACTGTTGAATTTCTAGATGATAAAAATAATAGTGCTTGTTTTGTTTATAGGGATATAACCTCCACACACAATCAATATACAGATATGTTTGTTGTTTTGAGCTCTCTAATGGCCGCCAAACTTAAGCCTACACGTGATTTGCGCAGTGATAACATATAATAATTGACTAATGTCACATCTGCTCACTTCATGCTGAGCGTTTATATGCGTAAGGTCAAGTGAGGACACTGGGATTCAGAACAAATAGTATGCCAAACTCATGTGGGAGCAATTCGGCAATTTTATTTTTTACTAAGTAAAAACCGCATCATATGAGGCTATCAAAAAGGGTTCCTCAAAAGTGGCAAATTAAAAATAAGTTGATCCATTTTATGTTAGTAATGCACCTGTAAGAACCTTCAACTATATCAAAATTAGAAACTTCAAATGAATTAGAGTTACTCCCGAACATAGTGTCATAGTCTGCCAAAATTAATCATAGCTTGTCGCTGAAAACTATTCTAAAAAAATCGTAAAAAGTAGTGTACAGTTTTCAAATTAGACCGTTTGACATTTATTAAAATGCTAATTATGGCTCCCCTCTATAAACCCAATAACTCCATCCCGTTTTATGCTAATGGCTCCCCTTAATCAACCCATTAACTCCATCGCGGTTTATGCTAATAATGACTCCCCTCTATAAACCCATTAACTTCATCCCAGTTTATGCTAATTATGGCTCCCCTTTAGAAAAACCTATTAACTCCATCTCAGTCTATACTAATTATGGCTCCCCCTTATAAACCCATTAACTTCATCCCGGTTTGTGCTAATTTTCACAACCCTTTATAAACCCATTAACTGTGTTAATGTTCAACACAAGGTGGGGTGTGATCAGGCCACACGATGCTTAACACATGGTGGGGTGTGATCAGGCCACACGATGTTTAACACATGGTGGGATGTGATCAGGCCACACGATGTTTAACACATGGTGGGGTGTGATCAGGCCACACGATGTTTAACACATGGTGGGGTGTGATCAGGCCACAAGATGTTTAACACATAGTGGGGTGTGATCAGGCCACACGATGTTTAACACATGGTGGGATGTGATCAGGCCACACGATGTTTAACACATAGTGGGGTGTGATCAGGCCACAAGATGTTTAACACATGGTGGGGTGTGATCAGGCCACACGATGTTTAACACATGGTGGGATGTGATCAGGCCGCACGATGTTTACCACATAGTGGGGTGTGATCAGGCCACAAGATGTTTAACACATAGTGGGGTGTGATCAGGCCACACGATGTTTACCATATGGTGGGGTGTGATCAGGCCACAAGATGTTTAACACATAGTGGGGTGTGATCAGGTCACACGATGTTTAACACATGGTGGGGTGTGATCAGGCCACAAGATGTTTAACACATGGTGGGGTGTGATCAGGCCACACGATGTTTAACACATAGTGGGGTGTGATCAGGCCACAAGATGTTTAACACATAGTGGGGTGTGATCAGGCCACACGATGTTTAACATATGGTGGGATGTGATCAGGCCACAAGATGTTTAACACATGGTGGGATGTGATCAGGCCACACGATGTTTAACACATAGTGGGGTGTGATCAGGCCACAAGATGTTTAACACATGGTGGGGTGTGATCAGGCCACACGATCTTTAACATATGGTGGGATGTGATCAGGCCGCCACAAGATGTTTAACACATAGTGGGGTGTGATCAGGCAGCATGATGTTTAACACATGGTGGGGTGTGATCAGGCCACACGATGTTTAACACATGGTGGGGTGTGATCAGGCCACACGATGTTTAACACATGGTGGGGTGTGATCAGGCCACACGATGTTTAACACATAGTGGGTGTGATCAGGCCACACGATGTTTAACACATGGTGGGGTGTGATCAGGTCACACGATATTTACCACATAGTGGGGTGTGATCAGGCCACACGATGTTTAACACATAGTGGGGTGTGATCAGGCAGCATGATGTTTAACACATGGTGGGGTGTGATCAGGCCACACGATGATTAACACATGGTGGGGTGTGATCAGGCCACACGATGTTTAACACATAGTGGGTGTGATCAGGCCACATGATGTTTAACACATGGTGGGGTGTGATCAGGTCACACGATATTTACCACATAGTGGGGTGTGATCAGGCCACACGATGTTTAACACATGGTGGGGTGTGATTAGGCCACACGATGATTAACACATGGTGGGGTGTGATCAGGCCACACGATGTTTAACACATGGTGGGGTGTGATCAGGCCACACGATGTTTAACACATGGTGGGGTGTGATCAGGCCACACGATGTTTGACACACGGTGGGATGTGATCAGGCCACAAGATGTTTAACACACGGTGGAGTGTGATCAGGCCACACGATGATTAACACATGGTGGGGTGTGATCAGGCCACACGATGTTTAACACATGGTGGGGTGTGATCAGGCCACAAGATGTTTAACACATAGTGGGATGTGATCAGGCCACAAGATGTTTAACACATAGTGGGGTGTGATCAGGCAGCATGATGTTTAACACATAGTGGGGTGTGATCAGGCCACACGATGTTTAACATATGGTGGGTTGTGATCAGGCCACAAGATGTTTAACACATAGTGGGTGCGTTCAGGCAACACAATGTTTAACACATGGTGGGGTGTGATCAGGTCACACGATATTTAACACATGGTGGGGTGTGATCAGGCCACACGATGTTTAACATATGGTGGGATGTGATCAGGCCACACGATGTTTAACACATGGTGGGGTGTGATCAGGCCACACGATGTTTAACTGATGGTGGGGTGTGATCAGGTCACACGATGTTTAACAGATGGTGGGGTGTGATCAGGTCACACGATGTTTAACACATGGTGGGATGTAATCAGGCCACACGATGTTTAACACATGGTGGGGTGTGATCAGGCCACACGATGTTTAACACATAGTGGGGTGTGATCAGGCCACACGATGTTTAACATATGGTGGGATGTGATCAGGCCACACGATGTTCAACACATGGTGGGGTGTGATCAGGCCACACGATGTTTAACACATGGTGGGGTGTGATCAGGCCACACGATGTTTAACACATGGTGGGGTGTGATCAGGCCACACGATGTTTAACACATGGTGGGGTGTGATCAGGCCACACGATGTTTAACACATAGTGGGGTGTGATCAGGCCACACGATGTTTAACACATGGTGGGGTGTGATCAGGCCACACGATGTTTAACAGATGGTGGGGTGTGATCAGGTCACACGATGTTTAACACATGGTGGGGTGTGATCAGGCCACACGATGTTTAACACATGGTGGGGTGTGATCAGGCCACACGATGTTTAACACATGGTGGGGTGTGATCAGGCCACACGATGTTTAACACATGGTGGGGTGTGATCAGGCCACACGATGTTTAACACACGGTGGGGTGTGATCAGGCCATACGATGTTTAACACATGGTGGGGTGTGATCAGGCCACATGATGTACAACACATGGTGGGGTGTGATCAGGCCATACGATGTTTAACACATGGTGGGGTGTGATCAGGCCACACGATGTTTAACACATAGTGGGGTGTGATCAGGCCACACGATGTTTATACATGGTGGGGTGTGATCAGGCTACACGATGTTTAACACATGGTGGGGTGTGATCAGGCCACACGATGTACAACACATGGTGGGGTGTGATCAGGCCACACGATGTTTAACACATGGTGAGGTGTGATCAGGCCACACGATGTTTAACACATGGTGAGGTGTGATCAGGCCATACGATGTTTAACACATGGTGGGGTGTGATCAGGCCACACGATGTTTAACACATAGTTGGGTGTGATCAGGCCACAAGATGTTTAACACATGGTGGGGTGTGATCAGGCCACACGATGTTTAACACATGGTGGGGTGTGATCAGGCCACACGATGTTTAACACATAGTGGGGTGTGATCAGGCCACACGATGTTTATACATGGTGGGGTGTGATCAGGCTACACGATGTTTAACACATGGTGGGGTGTGATCAGGCCACACGATGTACAACACATGGTGGGGTGTGATAAGGCCATACGATGTTTAACACATGGTGGGGTGTGATCAGGCCACACGATGTTTAACACATAGTTGGGTGTGATCAGGCCACAAGATGTTTAACACATGGTGGGGTGTGATCAGGCCACACGATGTTTAACACATGGTGGGGTGTGATCAGGCCATACGATGTTTAACACATGGTGGGGTGTGATCAGGCCACACGATGTACAACACATGGTGGGGTGTGATCAGGCCATACGATGTTTAACACATAGTTGGGTGTGATCAGGCCACAAGATGTTTAACACATGGTGGGGTGTGATCAGGCCACACGATGTTTAACACATAGTTGGGTGTGATCAGGCCACAAGATGTTTAACACATGGTGGGGTGTGATCAGGCCACACGATGTTTAACACATGGTGGGGTGTGATCAGGCCACACGATGTTTAACACATGGTGTGGTGTGATCAGGTCACACGATGTTTAACACATAGTGTGGTGTGATCAGGCCACACGATGTTTAACACATAGTGGGGTGTGATCAGGCCACACGATGTTTAACACATGGTGGGGTGTGATCAGGCCACACGATGTTTAACACATAGTGGGGTGTGATCAGGCCACACGATGTTTAACACATGGTGGGGTGTGATCAGGCCACACGATGTTTAACACATGGTGTGGTGTGATCAGGCCACACGATGTTTAACACATGGTGGGGTGTGATCAGGCCACAAGATGTCTAACACATGGTGGGGTGTGATCAGGCCACATGATTTGTAGACATTCTAAAATAACACCTTATGTTACAACACTTAACATCTGCACTAAATGTGAGACATTAAGTTTTCATTTAGTTTAAGACTGGTATTAGTGTGTATATATATAGATATATATGCTTTCAGCGAGAATAGGGATGGTGATAGTTTGGCAATCACGTGACACTGGCAAGTATTAGTTCACCAACGTGCTTCAATCATGGCGTGAACCTGTCAGTAGTAGATCCAGCAATTGACAAACGGGGTACAGGGCGCCGAATATAGTCACACCTCATATGGCTCAGTCAGCCTCTTCTATGTCTAAGAGGGGTCTGGGAAATCGAAGGCTTCAAATGGTGCATTCTGGAGCACATTTTGGCCCGAAAAAGGTATTTGGGGGATCCTCAACTGGGAGGCGAGAACCCCCCCCCCCCCTCCTCCGTCCGCCTACGTCACAGCCTGTCATATAATAGAGCAGATAATAGGCAACAAGCTTTCCCGGGTGATAAACAGCGAAAGTACATTATTGTGACAGTTATGAAAAAATTCACGCGATCTACATTCTACCCTTTACTCCAGCAGGAATCTTATATACATTTTCCCCAACTCGAAGTTGTGTCTCGCTACCGCGAACCACAACTTCAAGTGGGTGAAAATTACGCGTACTTATTTAGTTTGAGACGTTTGCAAATGTTGATATTTAAACACTTATGTCATTTACAACAACAGTGATTTAATCAGTTAATAAAACGAAAGAAAAACGACTTATTCGTTCTTGGCGGTGAAAGGCTGATTTACGAGGTCTATCTTGATTATGGCTGGATGACATTGTTCTCACGCAGACCAGCGATCAGATTCAGCGGGATTCTACTTATCAGATTCAGAATACAAACTCAAATACTTGGCAACAGCTGGTATCGGTGCTTTTTCGAACCAGGCTGGTCGTTCGTCATTTTAAATAACTTAGCGTTAAGTATAATTGTCATCCTCTTGCATTTTTCGACGAAACTTTTTTACGATATAATTAAGTGCGAAATGATCGCATCAATAAAGAAATATTAGTAGTCGTTTCACACGCTATGTTTGACAAAGTGGGCGTATTCTAATTTGCATGCGGTAAATGGATATTGGTGAATGTTTTCGACGCATCGTTACTCCATTAATTTCTTTATTATTAATAAAATACATACGATTTTTTTATCATTGTTTTCGGTGAACAGTAATGTTGGTATAAACATATTAATTAGGATTTACAAGTAGCTGATACAAGTAGCGAATACAAAGGTGGGTAAACTGTGTTGGGTAAACTATGGACATAGAAAAAAGTGATGATGAGGCGTTTCAAGTGTATCACCACAATGGCGGCTATTAATACCGTGTCTGATGAAGATGAAATTTGAGCGGGACAAAAATAAGTGTAATCTAGGTATGATTGAGCTGATTGTGACGTTTAGCTCTCATAAAATGTGATAGGTGTTTAGATGGCAGTTGATCTATTTGAGATAATTTAAATATTTCATCGTTTCGCATGGATCTTATGTGTTTATTTAGTGAATTCATAAGGCTTATACAATCTGGAAGGGATTTGAAACATATGTGGTATTGGGCTTAATTAGGGTAAATGTGTGGTTATTTGCTGCTCTGGTATCTCGCTCGGTACTAAGTGGTTTAGGAAACAATTTTGCTAAGTATGCAGGAATTTTAATAGAGACTAATTTATGAAATTTTGATAATTTTTGCATGATTAAATATTGGTTAGTATTTGAAAACCTGTTTCTTCGATAAGTCGTTTATAAAATGTTCCCTGTTTGGCACCTGTAGTTAAAAAAAAACCTTTATATTAAATATTCTCCAGCTGTGACTAGTCATGATTTGTACAGTTGTCAAAAACTTTACAGAAAAAGCATTGCGGGAAAGAGTCAGAAGATGTTTATTTGATATATCAGTTGCTGTAATGGAACAATTAAAAACAAATCCTAAATAAGTAGGAGTCTTCCGCGAAAAAATAAATATCACTTTTGATGGCTTCACAAAAGTCATTAATATAAACAAAAATAATAATGGACCCAGAAACAATCCAAAAGGTCTACTTTTCTGCATGGATAACTCGTTATTAAATACAACGCGTTGCCGTCGGCTAGAGAGATATGAGAGATATGATCTAATTAACTTTAGATGTAATCCAGATATTTCAGCTTTTTAAAATTTATAAATGAGACCAGAGTGCCAAACTTTGTCGAATTCTTTACTAAAATCGAGAAAAGCGGCTCTAATTTCATCAGCTGTATCTAATGTTTGTGAAAGTTCTTGTAGTCGGTGGGCTATATTTCAAAAGGGGCCTAAAAAACAAAGTTCGCCTAGCTCTCATAACAATTATGTTTCTTGGTTTTATTGTAAAGATAAATATATTACCTATCATTTGAGACCGGGTAACCCTCTGAAAAGTTAGAGCCGAATAGGTACCTACCCTCTGGTATCTGAATCTAACAAAAAAGTGTTTGAGCATTTTTCACAAGATGAAATTCGAGTTTATTTCAGTAATGATTTATTATTTGTAACATACATTGATTTGAAATCGATAAAAATACGGTGTATTGTTTAAAATAAGGTTGATTTGTATTTTTTACACCCTTTAACTTCAAGAAGTTTGATATTTTTGATTACTTTAAAATAGCCGTCTTAACATAGCACATCAATTTGAAGGGATTGTTCAGATAACACAGTGAAATGTCATACCTTCTCAGTTATGCCTTGTCCAATATATGATGCATAGTTAGACTAGGTAATATTGAAAAAAATGCTCGAAAAGGTTAATATGGAACAAAATATCATCGTAGGATAAGAAAAAGGTTGGGGTAGAATAGCCAAACTTTTACTGTATATTTTGAAACTGATAATACTGCAACTGACAGTATTGTGTTATATTATATGTCGTGCTGCACATATGAGTTCCTAAGTGTTGATAAAAGTACATATAGTATATTTATATATAAATATATATGAATAAATGTAAATTAACCATTTAAGCACAAAGTCTAATTTAAATTTGGACCTGCTTTAAGTCATTGCTAGTTACTTCAAAACACATCATTAAGTGTGTTGTTATTTTTTTAGTTATGTGTGCTGATCAAACTTAAAAACGATTAAATAGATTGACGACCAAAGGGTTAAACTAACTGTGATAAATGTGTCTAAAATTAGTAACTTGGAGCCAAATAGATACCGTCGACCCTCTGCTATCTGTATCAAAAGATGATATACATATATATATTTTTTTAATTGTAACATAGTAATTATTAATGCTGATTCGAAGAAAATGTGTCATTGTTTAAAAAAGATTTAATTTTATTTTCTAAACCCTTTAAAATCTAGGGGTATAATATTTAATATGTTCTAACACCTTCAATTTTTGTCTAGCTAGAACCACTTGTAATGACTACTCAAACTGCACTGTGCACATAATCGGTGTATGGTATGCCATCTAGTCTGCTGGTGCCCGATTTGCTCATGAATGACATTAAAGCGACTCAGTATGATGACATCAATTTTCGTTTTTAATGTTGTAAGGAAGTAATGTATCCCACAGAGCATTTGTTAATTATGTTAGTCGTTTGTTTTCTTAGAAAAACACTCATTTTTACAAATACCGCTCCTGATGCAAAAAAAGAAATAAAGAAAGCTTGTAATTTGCGTAAAACATATGAGTTATATTGGAGTGAAAAGGGTAATCTAGGATGTAAAATAGCTCATCAGCGGGATATAATGATTGGGCCTACCCACGAATTGTCCTTCCCGTTAATAATCATAGTCGCCGAACCGCAACCCGGAGATACGTAGTATTTAAAGGGTGTACGTAATATTTCTCAAGCATGTAGAAAAGCCCATTTTGGATTAACAGAATCTACATAACATAGTCCCACACTGACTGTAGGACAACATCTTGGCATATTGTGCTGCTATTATGATATATCCCAACAATACAAGATGTTATCTTGACAAAATAATGCCATATCCTGAAATTATATCGCCATATGCATGACATACTGTCATTATGGTGCATTATGGTGCCATATATGGATATCATAATACATAGTTGTAATTTTAGATTTGTATATTGCGCCGTCATATCTAAATATTGTAATGTCTTGTATTTTGGATTATAGTTCCATATTTTGAAAATATGCTCCCTAATCCTAACCTTTTGGTGACATTTGAATATTAAAATGTGATTAGAAAGACATATACCGACATTATATTGTCATATACTGGACATGGGAAATATGCCATATCGTAGATAGAATATACCTCGATCCGAGCCGAGTACTGCAAAATAGGCTAGCCAGAGCATCTTTATATTGTCATTTCCTGACATTTCCTGTATAATGCAGTGATTTTAATATAATGTAGCTATATCCTGTCTTGCAAAAACATATGCTGACAATAAAATATCGCACCCTGGCATTAATTGACACATAAAAAAAGTTTCATGAGATAAACTGTCAATATCTCAACACCTAACTGCACTAAAATGTCATATCCTGACAACTAATGTAATCTTGACAACATGATGTTATACATTCTGACATTATTTTGTAATATCCGCTCATTTAATGCTTTAATAATTATAAAATTAGAATATGCTGTACTGGCATTACCAGATCCTGATATTATACTGTATAAATTATCACAAAATTAAAATTAAACATTTCTATATATATAATTAACTATCATAACATTCCATTATCAAAATTTCAAAATACATGTACAAGGCAATATATCGAAATGCTATTCCAGCATATTGATGCCATTCTTTGAAGTTTAATTCCCATTTATTTTGTATTATACTGTCATGTCCCTATATAAAAAAGTCATATCCTGACTTATGAGTTTGATTTCATATATTACAATATTGTGCCGCATCCTGATATTAAAATGAAACATTCTGAAAAGTAACCTTTATTTCCTGACATTGTAATGCCTTATCTTGTTATCATAATGTCATACCCTGACATTGTAATTGTACATTTTGACATTATAATGTATTATGCCGACAGCATTTTGACATATTCTTGGTATTATAATGCAATATACTGACACTATATTGTCATATCTGAGCACTATGGCGATATAACTTGTCATTATAGGGTTTTATTTATTCTAGCCCCAATATACCAAATCCCAAAATTGTAATGCCAAATCCTGACATACTAATCCATTTGGTAGAGTATTCTCATGTCTTAGCAGTATCATCCCATATATACTGTCATCACAATATCGCCTTTTGAAAACATGAAACTATATCCTGACATTATATTATTATGCATTATATTAAACGATAATATTATATTTTATCGATTTAATGCCATTACCTACCATTGTAGCAGAAAATATTGTTGGTAAAATGACATAATTGGACCTACTACAGAGGTGGTAGTAAATTATTGTTGTGCGTCATTTTTCGGCACAAATGGATAATTTAGATGGCATTGTAATACGATAAAAAATTGTAGTCAATTGTATGCATTTCGCACAGCTCCGCTATCCTCGGGTCAGATAATCCCCAGAGTAACAATACCTAAGGGTTATTAACTCCATTTATCCCATGTAAGACACATAATGTCTAACACTCTATTGCCAGATGTTTCAAGGCTATCACGGCCAACATCAGTGTCTGCACTGCTGACAGCACCTGCACTGATACGGAAGCTGCATTGGTACCGTTGTCGAACAGAGGAACCAGGGTACGCCCAATCCGCCCGAAGATTATGGCCAGACTCGTGGAGGCATGCTGTATTAAAGCATGCGACAGACAAGACAGATCCATGTGACCCTTTCCGGATGGGGGTGAAAAGTACTACTATTAGCAATCATCCCAATACCCCACTTAAGCATAGGGTGTCATGTCCTCACAAAACAGTCTATATTCTCACATTAAAACATGATACCTCTCAAATTTCAAATGTCGTTTGTTGTTTTTGCTCAATTTACTTTTAAAAATAATGTAACCCATTGATCATAAACCACGACTATTATTTTTTTTTTTTTTTTTATCAGCGCACATTATGTAAAAAAAAAACTAATGTTGAGTTTTGAGATAGCGGGACATAACTTCAAGTGGGTACAAATTTGCATCCGACTTTGCGCTTAAAGGGTTAATTTATATTTATTTATTAAATATACCAAATGTAATTTTATCAATACATATAAGCTCATGCATAAATATGTAATTTGCAGTATTACCATTTTCAAATAAACAGTATAAATTATGTAAGTTGCATGGGGTTATCTAAAAAATCCCTTTAATTTAAAAATATCAAACCCCTAGAGGTTAAAGATTCTATATAGTGAAATTTAGGCTCACTTAAAAGACTTGCACCATATTTTTCTGATTCAGCATCAACTTATGTTAGAATTAATACATTTTGTTTGAATTGAACCCGAATTTCACCTTGTGAAAAATTCTGAAACACTATTTTTAATTATTTTCAGATACCAGAGGGTAGGTATCTATTTGACTTCAAAATACTTCTTTCGGACAATTTCTCAGGGGGTTACCCGGTCTCAAATGAAAGGTGATATATTTATCTTCCAAATGAGATCCAAGAAACATAATTGTCATGAGAGTTGGGCGAAATTCGAATTTATAGATATCAGCCTACCGACTATTGATAAGTGTTTAATAATTGATTTGTAGTAGAGTCACCAGGAATAAAGCCGTGTTGTCTTAAAAAAACATACATCTGTCTAAAGATATTTTTTTCCAAAAACTTCTTTTAGAATTTTGCTACTCACGCCGTCTGGTCCCGTCGCTTTATTTGTATCTAGATTCTTCAATATTTTATAAACTTCAGAGGGTTCGCTAATTTTATTACTTATTTTATGCTCGACACCTGGTGGTTCTCCTAATGGTTGATTGGCTAATAAAGTATTTTTTTTAATATCAGCTTTCTCTCTGTTGTTTATACCTGTTTTTTTCCCATTATGTACTAAACGTGAACAGAATAGTTCTTTTCTCTTAAATAATAATTTGCATGCTTTCCACCAGCTGCTATTGGACTTCATTTGATTACTTAGAATTAAAAAATGCTTATGTTCGTGATCATACTTAGCTTATTTGTTTTCTTTGCAGCTAAACTTCTCAGCTTTTTGTATTTCTCAAAGTAACGTTTTTTGATATTTTGTGATCTTTAAAAAATAAATTCCCTTTTTGTATCAAATAGCGTAATTCAGAAGTAAACCAGGGCTTATCACGTGGTCTTATGGTAACAGAATAATTTGGAATACAATGTTCAGCGAGTAAGTTAAGTATGTCCATAAATTTCCTAGTTATATCGTTCCCATTTGACTAACAGAAAACAGAATCCCATCGCGTAGAAAAGAAAAGTTGTCGAAATTATTCAAAATTACCTTTGGAATAGCTCCATACTACGCGACGAAATGCAGTGTTTTTGCTACATTTTACTTTTAATTGGGAAAAATAGATGAATGGTCCGATACACTATTATGTGGCAAAATACCATGTGTGAAAATATATTTGATACATGATGCTGTGTGTTTTCCAAACGGGTGGATACAATAATAATTTGATTAATAGCATTTGAAAACATAAAAATGGATACAATTCTGTCTCTGAGGCAACTTTCATCTTTATCACAGCAGTCTTTAGGTTTTGCATCTGTGTCGCCAAAAAAAGTATACCTGAAAAAGTATCAACACTTGCTGCTGCCTATGCGGACTGTTATCCATTTAACAATGTACCCACATTGTAATTTGGAGGATTATAATAATAGCAGATTAAAATAAAATTATTAGCGGCAAGATGATAAAGTTTCGGAAACAAAAACTGCAACACCGCCGCCGTGACGATTTCTGATACGACGGTACGGGAGTTGAAAACCAGGAATACGTAGGTCTTCATCAGATATTATTGACTCCCCAATACTAGAAATATCAATAGAGTGTGCACTAGCCATAATAAAAAGTTTATCTCGTTTGTTAATGCTGTCTTTAACAGGCGCGAGAATGTTATGTAAATTTGAATAACATAAACACATTTCAGTGATGTTATCGTTAACATGTTGAGGACCGGGATTTTAATGTACATCACAAGTTTTTTTGTTTATATTAGTAAAGCATACGCAAAGTATGGCAATCATTTTAATAAACGGCAATTATTCTTCGATAAATCCGCGAGGTAATTGATAAACCGCCCGCTGTAGTTTTCTAATCAGTCAGTAGATGACGTGTTTGCATGTGCTCCGTTATTATAGGCATATCATTTTACGTAATCTCAGTCACACACTACCACAGATCGACTAACAATCCGATAATATAAATAATATAAACGGTTTTTATGGATGAGCGATAATATGATGTTTTACGAGATGAGTTGCAATTTGAAACAGCTGTATGATATTAAATATTTTTTAGCAACAACAAAACTCACAAATAGACTTGCATTTACAGATTGCGTGTAGTTTTTAATTAGAAAGGAGTAGTGGTTGATTTGGCCTGCCGATATGTCTACTGAAATTCATGATAAATAGATTGATGAAAAACTAACGAACTTTTTTACACAAAAATCAAATGACATTCCACATTTATTTATGAACATATTTTATTATTCTTCCATCAACAATATTTGTTAGTTAAATAAAATACATTTCAACAAATCTTTCGACACATTTTGCAACGCGTACTCAAACATATTTGTTTAGTCAGATAATTTGGTAATGTAATTTATCATGAATACAAAAAAAATTACCGTAGGCCTACTTAAATTGATAAAAATGGGTCCATAAAATTGTGTAGTTGTCATATAATATAAACTATATGGGGAACTGGCCTTGGACCGGGGAACTTAAACACATCATCTGCCCAAAACGCTCACCCACCACTCTCTCAGCACTAAACATGGGGTTGGAGATTTACATATTCACGTATTCAGATAGATGACAACATAGTGCCGCAACCATCTCAGAAACATGAATGTAAAATATAGTTTTTCTCCCAGCTTTGAAAAAAATTCAAAGTGCGACATGGGCGCCAAATATCAAATTTAGGCCGTACAACGAAACTTCGCATTAATGAAAACGCACAGGGGTGGGCCTTATGGAAACCTTTGTAAACTGACCGGCTACCCAGTGCCCCAAACACCCACCACCCTTTCGCTGTGGCAAATACGTCACTGATCCATATGATCTATAAAGTCATCTATAAAGATAATGGTGATGTGTGTCATGGGCGTTTTAAGAATAGCGTTCTAAAAACGCACATTTCAGAGCAGCATTAATTTCTGGTCTTATATTAGTACGGTACTGAAAAATATTATGAGCATCAAAATATGACTAATAATATAATCATGTAGGCTGAAGTGTTGATTTACACTTGTTTTATTACAATGCATAGTAATATGTAGTATTTAGATCTCTGGTTTAAAGATGAACTGCGTTGCTAACAATATAGCAATGTTTTAATCTTTACGCGTATCGTTATTTTTATGTACCATCGGAAATGTCGCGTAGCTTTATTTTAAATACAGTTATTATGTACTCATTTCAATAATAACCCGTGATTTTAATAATATAATCAACTAAGCAAGACTAACATTACTGTACGTAAAAATGACTTAACCGTATATTAATTCATCACCAGGAGACATCAGCATGATGATATATTTGAAAACGAACTATCACATGCTTACACGCATCTTCACGCAGCCGCATACCGTCCTGCCCACCCATCTCTTCAGACCAAGGGGCATATAGTCCGATATTAATGTTCTGCTTTCTTGCTGGACCATTACAAAAGCTTGAACAAGACTGCATTTCATATGCGGTTTTCTGCAAATTCTAGTGTAATGGTTTCAAAAATGGCACTGTTGAAATCTCCAGCTCGTATTCAAAACCTTAATGCACTGGTGATGTCATTTAGGTCATGATTTTCTTGATTTTCGCGATTAAAAAACTCATTTATTAAAGCGACAGAATCACGCCAATATCATTATTTTTGTTCTGGCTCCTTGATAATATGACATATGGTCATACTGTGTCAACACCTTAGACTAGAATTGCGTGAAGATTTTTAAATTTTGTGTTGCGCATTTACCAGTTAAGCGAGAATTTAGGACAAAATTTAATTTCGGACATGCATGTCCAGAATAAGAAATACAGGACCAACTGCTAAACGGAGCTTTCGGTACACTTTCTACGTTGCCACAGCAACCCAGAATTAAAAAGACTTCTGCAATTTTAGTCCATGGACATGTTCACATAATATGGACATATTAAGAAGCCAATATTGAAATGATGATTTTTTTCTGATTTTAGCCTGATTGTGTCGCTTTAAGTGCTGATGACATATTTGTTTAATGAATGACGTATCGTTGCTTAGTATTAATATGTAAGTAAGTAAGTAAGTTTATTCAGCAATAGATTTACAATCTGTGTGCATACATATATAAGCAAGTGCATGTTTGACGCGTAAAATAGCGTGGCAACAGATAAAGCGTGAACAGTGATGCAATAAGGTGATACAATGTGTGTGTATGAGAAAATGGACTCTAAAACTAAGAATCACGTAGATATAAAAAAATTGCAAGTTTTCTTAACACAGATGGTTCTTCAGAAGATAAGAGAGAGGAGAATTTAAACATATATATTTGGCCTAAAAGTGTAATAGCGGGGTAACACATGTCGTCAGATGCTGATGTCTAAAGTCGAGCCGTCAGATGCTGATGTCTAAAGTTGAGCCGTCAGATGTTGCTGTCTAAAGTCGAGCCGTCAGATGCTGATGTCTAAAGTCGAGCCGTCAGATGCTGATGTCTTAAGTTGAGCCGTCAGATTCTGATGGCTAAAGTCGAGCCGTCAGATGCTGATGTCTAAAGTCGAGCCGTCAGATGCTGCTGTCTAAAGTCGAGTCGTCAGATTCTGATGTCTAAAGTCGAGCCGTCAGATGCTGATGTCTAAAGTCGAGCCGTCAGATGCTGATGTCTAAAGTCGAGCCGTCAGATGCTGATGTCTAAAGTCGAGCCGTCAGATTCTGATGTCTAAAGTCGAGCCGTCAGATGCTGATGTCTAAAGTCGAGCCGTCAGATGCTGATGTCTAAAGTCGAGCCGTCAGATGCTGACGTCTAAAGTCGAGCCGTCAGATGCTGATGTCTAAAGTCGATGCTGGACCCGTATTCTCGTACAAGTTACGATATATCGAAGGCTTCGGATTGGTCGAGTTGGCCATCTCGACCAATGCGAAGCCTACGATATATCGTAACTTGTACGAGAATACGGATATTGTCTGAAGTCGATCCCCGCACTGTGAGAGTAGAAATATTTCTAATGGCCGTAGACCCATAACATAGGTATTCAAAGGAATCAGAAAGAACTAACAAAGACATTTTTGCTGATTTCAAATTTAAAACAACCATTCTTGTCTCCATGGTTTATAGAGAAATTTTAAAGCTCCCTGAAACAGATGACCGTCCTGTCAGTGTATCTATCACTTGGTATTCATGAATGTTGCCGTCCGCGTTTTTCTGGGTCGCGGTGTTTGCGGTGTACCAGGCTGCTCACGTGATCACCTAAATAAACAACAAAGTCATTATTTATGAACCAGCTGAAAATCCAAAAATAATTCGGACACGTGTCATCGACTGGACATGCCATGCTTTTATTGACATAAGATCTGCAGATAATCATAATGACCTATCTGGACGAAACTCGGGGGATAAAGTTGGGTATGCGTTGGATATGCATTGAAGAGCAATGGGAAGCAATGGGAAGGTGTGTATCTGAAATCATAACTTTATGTATACGTAAGGTGAAAAATAATGTGTTTTGGCTGATTTCGTCTAAATCTACATGTAAGTTGCATGTGTTTGTACTTAAATGAATCAGTTGAAAATAAAAAATAAGCAACATCATTTATGAACCAGCCGAAAATAAAAATAAATAATTCGGACACGTGTCATGTGATGTTTTTATTGACATATGATCTGTAGATAATCATTTTGCGTGGTATGTAGTTTTTAAAATTGTAAATAGTTTTGTTATTTGAAGCTGAAAATTATGTCAACAACTCCAGCTTCAAATACATGCAAATTAAAAGCATGCAATTTCGCGTGACAAGGGCTAACGACGGAAAACATACAGTAAACATATCCCATAGATAAATAATTGAATAACTGAATAATTGAATAACTGAATAATTGATTGCAGCTGGAATCACTTTGCGTCGAGATGTTAATGGCGTTCAGAAAACACGTACGGAAGTTTTGCTGAAACTAATAATCTGCCAAACAGCAATCAAATTCTGTCGTGCGATGGCAATCTTGAAAAGAAAAATCAATTGCTATTTGTCTTTGTACGCGAAGATCGTTTGACCCTTTACTCGCCAAGTTATCTTATTTAACCCTTTAAACGCCGGTGCCGCATATATTCGGGTTTTCATTTTTTATTAGCACATTAAGCACCACCTTATAAACATGTTGAAGATAAAAATGTGACATCAATCAGCAAAATTTGGAAACAGTTGACCTCCATTTTGTCAAATCTGAATAATTTTCACTCACTTGAAGTTGTGGATCGCGTCAGCGAGACACAACTTCAATTGAGTGAAAATTCAGATTGAATAATTTGGCGGTTAAAGGGTTAAGTTGTCACCCACTTGAAGTTGCGTCTCGCTACCGCGCCAAGTATACGTAAAGTTACTATCTGTTAATAAAATGGATTACAAACTATTAAAGTCGTGTTAGGGCTTAAAATGTTAATGAATTGTGTCGTGTAATAGAAAGCTTGAAAACAAAACAGCCACTGCCATTTGTTTTTCGCACTCCAGAATTACCTGATTTTTTAATAGGAATGGTTATTTACAACCTGAGCACTAGTTAATGTGTGGTCGTGTCCTTCACATATTATCGTCTGATGAGGCACGTGATAAGTCCATATGGCGCCAGAACATAAAAGAGTGTTCCGTATCAGAGACCATGTGCTCTATATGTCAGCCCCGGATATCCTTATCGACATTAATTATCCATCCACATTTAAAATACAACCCTCTTCAGACCAGGACCTGACATAAAATATCGACAAGTGTAGCGCAGTGTATCCAAGTTTACATTATGCTCCCTTCCCTTCTGATACTAAGTTTTGGAGAAACCATCAGATCAGCTATACAAATGGAAAAAAATAAAAAGTGTAAAACTCAGAAAGCTATGTATTTTTGTTAAATTTATATTATAAAATTTTTACTGTAGTAATTATAGTAATTATAATTGAATATTATACTTAAAATGTCTGTAAATTTATATACTAATTTATATCTAAAAAAAATGTACATGTAATTGACGCCAGCGCTCTCTTGGCATATGCATACCTGTATATGTCTGTCTGGCCTCTCTGGAGGTCATCAGAAATAAATACCTGTTACTTGTTACTTGTTATTCTTAAATATTAAACAAGGGATATTGATATAAACGGTAAAAACAATATCAGCACTGTAAAGACAAGTACATGCATTATTGTTGCCTTTTTAGAGTATGATGCAGACTGTGTCACTGTTATATTTACACCCTTACAGCGCTGGGAGCGTCTTTAGACGTCAGAATTTGACGTCTAAAGACGTCATATTATGACGTCTAAAGTCGATCCCAACGCTGATAGAATTAAAAAATAAATATAGTGTTCTTAAACCCAAAGCATAGGTATTTAAATGAAGCGGAAAGAGCTAACTAAGATATTTATAATGATTTCAAATTGAAAAAACCCTCTCGTCTCCATGGTTTATACAGAAATAATTTAGCGCTTTCAAGTTTTAAGGCAACATTTATTTATTACAAGGTAACAGCTTGATATCAACATTGGCGAAGTCATAACGAATTGTTGTGGTAGGAATAGGGCAACAACCGGCACGTCCAGTGCTGCGTTTTACTCCTTACCCTTTAACCGCCGGTGTCGCATATATTTGGGTTTTCATTTTTTATTAGCACATCAAGTACCACTTTTTAAACATGTGACAAAGATGTGACATCAAACAGCAATATTTGAAAACAGTTGACCTCCATTTTGCCAAATCTGAATAATTTTCACTCACTTGAAGTTGTGGATCGCGTCAGCGAAACACAACTTCAAGTGGGTGAAAATTCAGATCGAATAATTTGGCGGTTAAAGGGTTAAACCCTCACGATGCATTGAAGCATCATTTCGCATCTCTGAAGAATGACTTAATTTCCCGAAACCTGGTGGTTTTAAAACAAAAATTTTCATGAAACTGTTTTAAAAATAACAGTACATTCTTTCATTTGTCACCCACTTTACGTCATTTTCATCCACTACAAGTCGAGAATTGCGACAGCAATTCGCGGCTTGTAGTGGATGAAAATGACAATGGTAAATTCAGGCTTGAAAGGGTTAAACATTCATGACGCCTCGTCTCAACCCTTGGAGTGCTGGAGTAGTTTTGTTTAAACCATGTAGACTAAAGGGGTTTCATCAATCTAAAATTAGCATAAATGTCTTATATCAGTGGCGGATCCAGCAATTGCAAGACGGAGGGGGGCGCCGATTTTTTTGCAGGATTTTCTACACACCACAGCTGACACTTATATGCTTTAGAGGGGTCCGGGGGCATGCTCCCCCGGAAAATTTTGAAATCTGAGGCCTTCAATGACGCATTGTAACTTTAGACCATATTTCGGCCGAAATATGGTCGTTTTTTTGTTTTTGGGACCCTGAGCGGGGGGGGGGGGGAGAGGAGCGCGCCGGCTGCGCCCCCCTCTAGATCCGCCACTGTATATATATAGTTAGCACTATCCGGTTCATTTGAACACCTATGTTATATATTTATATATATATATTATTATTATTATATATTATATATTTATTATATGTTATATATTCAATTTCTTTCAAAATATTTAATTTCTTTATACGTCAGAATCTGACGTCCAGATTCTGACGTATAAAGACGGTCACCGCGCTGACAAGGTTAAGCATTATTTTGCATCTCTGAAAACTAAAATAACCCTTTTAGTCCCGATCTCATCTATCGCCGTTGTCCCCCTTTTCATCTGTCAATTTAGGGCATTTTAATGATAAATAAATGTACATTTTAGAATGTAAAGCCTTAACCCTTTAACCGCCAAATTATTTAATTGGAATTTTCACCCACTTGAAGTTGTGTCTCGCTGACGCGATCCACAACTTCAACTGAGAGAAAATTATTCAGATTTGACAAAATGGAGGTAAACTCTTTTCAAATCGTGCTGATTGATGTCACATAAAGGCCTCAACATGCTTAAAAGGCGGTACTGAATGTGGTAATAATTGAGTGAAAACCCCAGTATATGCGACACCAGCGGTTAAAGGGTTAAGGGTGTAAGCTGTACAACTGGCCGTTTATAACAGACATTCCCATAAACAATATTTTATCTATATCTGATAAATCTGCTTAGTTTGTCACGGACCTCAAGTTATCATCATCCAGTATACAATTCGCGAATTGGGTGAGCAATTCCCTGTGAGTAGTGGGTGAAGATTACTTCAATAATTTATGAGTGAGCGGAGAAGAAAACCCAACTTTAGTGTATTTATAATTTCACAAATAATGACAATTATTTTACATATTGCGAAAATAATCAAGTGTGTTTTTGTAAAGCACTGTAAAAAAGGAAGTTTCAAAACACTTGAAATACAGTTACACACATGCTTCAGGTGTTTCGACACACCACATTTGGTTGTTGCTCGATTCATTTTTCAAACACTTCAAAAAACGTAAGATGGAGTTACAGACATGCGTTAGGTGTTTCGATATCCAACATTTGGATGTTGATCGATATATGTTTCAAAACACCAACATGTGTTTCAAAAAACTTAAAATGGAGTTGCGCACATGTGTTAGGTGTTTCGATACCCCACATTTATATAATGCTTGATACATATTTTTCAAAACACAAAAATGTGTTTCAGGAATAACCAGATACTAGAGGACCCCTTTTTTACGTACCAGACTATATATCAATCCGAAATTAGGGAAAGATAATCATAGTTCTCCATCAGAATAACATAAGCAAATTAATTCTTGTGAAAGTTTTCGAAACTTCTAAATCTGAGAATGTGAACTCCTTGTGGATTACAGAAAGAAATAAAACATACTTTGTATTTATTCTCGCACCGAAACATTATAATAAGCCTAACCGGTATAGGCATATATAATATAACTAGGCCCGGCCGGATGAGTGAATAGTGCTTTACGTCGCTTTCTGCAAAATCATGGTAATATCGCGACAGAAGGAAGCCGGGTCTATGCCCTACCCTTATTTCGAATGACCTGAAGAGTTCTTTATAGTGCACAATACCATAGGCAGCACTGTACGCTCCATTCCTTTGAACAGTTTGAGCACTGTATACACAACCACGATGACAAATATCCGCCCCGACCGGGATTTAAATCTGGTACCTCCAGGTTACAAGCCCCAGTCGATACGAATGAGCCATCGAGTTTCTCTTATTTCTATTAGAAATTTAAATATTCGTATTAACTTTTTCGATATGGCGTGGGGTGTGCCCCGGGATGGGTTGTAGAAGAAAACACCTTCAAGGTCTCTTAGAAAGACTCAGTTGACAAAGCAGACAAACAAAGCTGGCACAGCAGATCATCTCCAACATAGTACAGGCGACGGAATGCGGCGGGAGGGGTACCTCACAACACCCTAAATATGACGGACTAACCATTAAATATTAAGAAACAGTCATCATTGAGTGATCCCCCGCACCAGATCGTGGAAAGTGTCGTCACATTTTTAGGCAATGACTTTGTTTTCCAGCTATAGGATGTGGAGAACAAAATAGTCCAACCGGTTTAACCCTTTCAGTGCGGGGAATGGCTTTAGACGTCAGAATCTGACGTCTACAGACCCCACGTGTTAAGTCGATCCCCGCGCCGAGAGAATTAAATATTTATAATGGCCGTAGATGCAAGGTGAGGGAAACTGTTCATTTATGCGTGATTAAAAACACCCTGCTATAAGCTATACACCATGCCAAGGTAACAGACTACTTAGTGATATACTACTTAGACTACTTAGTGATATATATAATACTATGCTAAGGTATTTATGTTGCCCAGCGTTCTATTACGCTATCGCTATATGCTGATGTATAGCGTTCATGAGAGATAAGGGCTTTTGTTTTGGGAATGTTCCCAGGGCATGATTTTATCAATTATAAGAGATTAGATATAGGACAAGTAGGCCTATACAGTGATAAATACTTTCAATCTTCAAATACCGTACAATACGGTGTTACTTTATTTGCACAAAGTTGTATCATCATAATACCTAATGAATATTTCTGGGCGGACACCACTTTCAGACGTGGGGATATCTTCAGAGTGTGGACGTATGTTCTGCTATGTAACATATATACAATAACACTCAAACTAACGATGGAAAAATAAAATGAATCGGGCTTCAGGACACTTTTGTGCACATAGACGCTAAATTGGGCCACTGAGGATGGTGAGATGAGTGAGATGCCACTGCTCTCCAGACACAGGATTTTATCACGTACGCATTTGTTTAATTATGTATTTATTGGGGTAACAGCTGTCCCCTCTCCTCAATAAATACATAATTAAACAAATGCGTACGTCACAAACTTCACATGACTAACAGCAAAATAACCATTACATGCCAAGTTATTTTTGCTAAATTTTCAGCCACTTGAAGTTGTGTCTCGCTAGCGCGACTCATAACTTTAAGTGGATGAAAATTACTCATGTTTGTTTAATTAGAGACTCATTTCATACTCAATGACAGTGATTTAACTCGCTAATAAAACATATTAAAAACGACTGTAGTACGTGACGATGGAATGCTGAGTACTGTAGATGCGATGCCATGGTAATTCGGTTGGTGATGGGCGTCCTATTACCCACTTTATGGTTAAATATATCAGGTTTTCTACTATTTCCACAGGATGTAATAGTTAGTCCCTTACTCATGTGATCATCCTTTTCTTGGCATAAAACACGTGTCATTTGATGGGTTCCCAATGACAACGAATGAACACTCTTATCACTTATGGGAATGCTATAACCAATATGCTATACAGTGCGAAATCTAAGCATATATATATATCTATATATCAATATTGCTTTACGTCGCTTTCTGCACAATCATGGCAATATCGCGACAGAAGGAAGCCCGAAGGTGAGACTCTGCCCTACTCTTATTTCGAATGACTTCAAGGGTTCTTTATATAGTGTACTGTACCATAGGCAGCACTGTACAATCCATGCCTTTGAACAGGTTGGAGCACTGTATTTGCACAACCACGATGACAAATATCCGACTCGACCGGGATTCGAACCTGGTACCTCCAGGTCACAAGCCCCAGTCAATACGAATGAGCCATCGGGGCCGGCCGAGAAATCTAAAAGGGCTTGTCACACCTTGGCGATCAGCGTCAACGATCGCGTAACGCACAAAAAAATCAGCCAAACGTTGGCGAACGTTGATCATCGCTGAACCATCGTTATGCTATCGTCGTGTGCGTTTAGCGATCGTTGTTGATCGCAGATGAACGCAGATGAACGCTGGGAGTTTTGAACAGGCTCAAAACTTTCAACGCACACTAGCGTTGTACACGCTAGGAGAGCTTTACTCAGTCGCTGTACTATATAGGCCTACTTATAAATCATAATAGGCATATACATAATATATATGGATTAGGTATACACTTCCTAGTGAATTACTTAAAAGCATAAAAATAAAGTCATAAATTATTGGTAATGATAGACAACATCTTCATAAAAGTTCAGCGCATTTAAAAAGTTTGGGACCAGCTGATCAATAAAATATGAGATTTACTTCTATGCAATATATAGGCCTTTAACACGAGAAAATGTCCAATTCGAAATAACTTATACCAAAACACTTTTAAGCTGTCTGACAAAACTTCGTTTGAAATTTCAACATATTTTCTCATGGGTTGACATCTTTAAAAAGGTAAATTTACCGCTAGAAATCTACTAAAACCAATAAAGTACTGCAGTAAAACATCGTGGTTTTAAAGATAAATCTTGTGATCGTAACTGTGCATTGCGGAACGTCGAGCACACGTTGGCAGTCGCTCTTCAGTCGTCAAGTGTGTTATACATGCGTTATGCATGCCTACTCCCACGCTGGCAGTCGCTGGTGAGCGCTGGCGATAGAATCACGGATTCTGTGATGTGCGTTCTTCAGTCGTCAATCACGTTACTCTAACACTAACGCTACTCATGCGCTTATGAACGCTGGTCAATCGTTCTGAATCATGAGAGTCCATCAATCACCAGCGTTTTCAATAATTTTTAATATATTTCCGTGCGTTACGCGATCGTTGACGGTGATCGCCAAGGTGTGACAGGGCTTTATGCAACATTTACCCGTACAACGCTCATATATCCTAGCCTTAAGCCATGGAGACCAAAGGTTTTTTTAAATTTGAAATCATCATAAATGTCTTAGTTAGCTCTTTCCGCTTCATTTGAATACCGCGTATTATAAACATTTTTACTCTACAGTGCGGGGATCGACTTGAGACTTAAAAGAATACTCGTGCGCTTATGAGCGCTAGAAAATCGTTCTGGATCATGAGAGTCCATCAATCGCCAGCGTTTTCAATAATTTTTTTTATATTTTTCGTGCGTTATGCGATCGTTGACGCTGATCGCCAAGGTGTGACAGGCCCTTAAAAACCTTGGCGACCACCAAATCAATTTAAATTCGCACATGTGGCAAAGTGGTACAACAGCTATTCAAAAAATATCTAAGCAAACAATAGAAGCTTTCAGCATTTAGCATTTTCTGGGTGAATATGCAAAAAATGTGAATTTCTGTTCGTCACATGCGCTTGTTGACGGCTCATTAGAAAGCGCGACATCATGTTAGAATGAGTATCTGCATGACAGGTCCACAGAGGGAGAAAAGGCTGTCGCCACACCGAACGAGTTGAAAGTAGACCACAAACACATACACAATCTAATAAAGAGAAATGCCACGCTCAAACGTAGTGACGTCATGTAGATTAGATCAATCAAAATCTATTTTTATTTGTTTAGCAGTTTGAATTATCGCATACTGTCCATTTAACGCACGCGTATTGATTTTGAATTACCAATGTTTGCTTAGATTGAAAATGTTATTTACTTCGTCCTTGGTCTATTTATTTCAACGAATATCTTGTAAACACGATTAGAATGGGTATCTTGTAAACACGATTAGAAAAGTTTATGTTACTACCTTTGTTTCTATACACATGCTTTATTATGCCAATAGAAATGGATTTTGAAACTATTCACAAATTTAAAAATGGAATTTAATCGAGCTTTTTTCATATTCATTTTCTAATTGATCTGAAGATAGTTTCGTGTACTCGTTTCTTGTCAAATCAATTCTAACTGATATATTGTTTTTCAATGATTTAATATTATTTCTTTCTTCGGATGTAGTAAAATGAAGATTAATAATAATAATAATAATAATAATAGTTTATTGATCGTACTCTTGGTACATAGCGTATACATACAGATAAATCAATTTAAATATTAATCACAGCAAACAAAACTCAAAATATCTTCAAACTGTGTGCTATTAAAATAACTGTGTGAGTGCATATCATTTAAAATATTGGTAATGAATATCGCCTTCTGTTTATTGGTTAAATTATCCATGGCCCGATGATGCGAATGTACTACCTGCTTCAAACATTGTGGTGTAAGGTGAGGCAGGTCTAACTTACCAATCTTCTACTTATAGCATACAAAATTCACACTGTTAGACACAGGCGACCCACTACCGTTTGCTGCCAGTCGGCCACATAAAGACATTACATTATTTTTATTTTTATACATACAGTTGAAAAACTTAATGATACGTAATTGTATCTGACCATCCACAGGCAAATCATTAATTATGAGGTGCAATAAACATGAGTGGGTACGATAAGGGAAATTGAACATTCTACGACTGGCTTCACGCAAACTCACGTACAAATTGTTGGTGTATCTGTGGGATACATCCCATAACTGACAGCCATATAATGACATACATATTGATATAAATATTTTATATAAACAATTGATGCCAACATTATAAAAGGAAGATAAAATTTGTGCTAACATTATCACCAACATGCGGAAACACAATATAATTACTTTTATTAGCATTGAAAGTTACTAAATATTCTTCGCAAAATAACTCACACTCTTTTAAAAGTCTTGACAATGAATAACGCGTCGGTGCCAGCAAAACTATATCGTCTGCGTAGCCTAATGCACCTACAAATGACTGACTAATATAACAGCCGAAACCACATGATTTAAGTCGAGACGAAAGTGCATCCATATATAAGGTAAATAATATTGGCGATAACACACCTCCTTGTCTTACACCGTTTGAAGCATCGGATGTGACGTTACCCCATTGAACAGTCATCGTCAGTTTTAGTAATGTAGGACATACACCTTTACTAACAAGTATATTAAAAAGTTTAATATGATCTACCCGATCAAAAGCTTTACTAGCATTTAAAGTACTACGTGTACATCACTGCCATTTTTGTTATAGTAGTTGACTACCTCGTCAAGAACAAATGTACAATCGGCTATGGAGCTTTCTGATTTAAAACCAAACTGAAGATCTGAAGATTTTAAAGACATAGTATTGTTAGCAAGAATAACTTTATCAAGTAACGGACCTAAAATATTGCTCATAGCTATCGCTCTATAATTGGAACTATCATTTAATGATTTTTTCTTATTTTTCGGTATTGGTATCAACTTAGACATGCAAAATTGTGACGGAGAAAAACCGTGTCGAAGCATAGCTGTGAACAGGAGTGACACATAAACATTTAAATTAGGTGTACCATTAATGAGATGATCAGAGAACATATCACATGTCCCATCCCGCTTGTTATTATGTAAACCATTAATACCTTTATCTATATCACCAACTGTTATGGTATGTTGGGCTTTACATTTGCCTCGACATGAACAATCATTAGAACATATATTATTTAATTTTGTCTTCATAGATGAACAGTCATCCACTGTGCTAGACACAGAATTATATAAATCATTATATTTACGAGCAAATAAGTCACTTATGCCTTTACAACCTGTGATCCGTTGTTTGTTCAGCATTGTCACTGCTTGCATTTATCCTGTTATAACCAGAACATATACATAGCGCCAGGAGATGTATTTTTGGTTCACATGTTCACTAGGTGGCTCTTGTAGTGTATGTTGTATAATTATTCATTTCAACCACGTGTATGCTTTTATCCAAATACAGTGTCTCAAATTGTTTAGCAAAGTCGTTTAATGATATATCGCTATGTTTTGTATGTCTGTTTGAGAATGTTTTTGGATCAGCATATTTCAGTTTTCTGAGCTTATTAACCTCTTCAGAGCGGGGACCGTCTCCCTACGTCAGAATCTGACGTAGGGAGACGGTCCCTGCTCAGATTCCCCCGTCAGATTCTACGTATATTTATTTGCATCCGACAATAAAATACACATATAATATTAAATTGATCAAAATCGCATAAAAGTATAGAAGTATTTGTGTGTATAATGATTTTGCATGCTAGGAAGTGGGATAGGCAGTATATATGCAAAGTAATTCCACCCAGGTTACTTTTGACATTACGAACATTGTCTACATAATGCACACTTACAAACATGAACCCATGTGCAGGCGTCGTTTACTTAAAATTAGATTTTAAAATATCATTAAAATATTTAGTTAGGCTTTTCTTGAAACCAAGTAATGTGCTTGCATTTTTCACACTTTCGGGTAGTTCTTCCAGCTAAATACAAATCTGTTAAAATAAAATTGTCTAGATTGCTAATTTTTACATCGTTGTATTGGAAAATTTGATGATTTCGATTGTCCAGTACATCTCTGGTCTTTTCAAAAATGTATACTGTCTGGAGGTAATGAGAAAGGACCCCGGATAAATTTGTATAACTGACACAGCTCTGATATATCTCGTCTTTATGATAAAGGACGCAAATTTAGTCCATATAGACGATCTGGGTAAGTAAGTGGGGATTCATAACCGAACATAAATTTAGTATAAGATCTCTGAATTCGTCCCAATGTCTGTATCTGAGATTTCGAAAGGGAATTCTATACTGGTGTAACATATTCAAGTTGTGGCATAACAGGAGAACTGTAAAGTTGTTTTAAGACATTCACAGGTGCTGAGTGACCTACAGACCTTTTGATTAAACCTGCTAACTTTCTAGCGTTTGCTGTGATGTATCTAATGTGTTATCCCACGATAATTTTGTATAAAAAAATTAACCAATGCCGTTAACTTCCTTTACAGTACTAAAGGTGACATTATTCGTAATATACTTGAAAGGTTGATGTTGATTTGATTGATTGATAGATAGTACAAAACACTTTTCTATTTTAAATGACATTCCCTATTCTACAGACCATCTGAAAAAGTGATTTATATCGTCTAGAAGCTCAAGGCAGTTCTTGAAGTATACGACTTATAAAGACGGTCCTCGCACTGAAAGAATTAAATATTCATAATGGCCGTATATCCATAGCACATGTATTCAAATGAAGAAGAATGAGCTAAACAAGACATTAATTATGTTTGTAAATTGAAAAAAAAAATTATCTCCAAGGCAAAAAAAAATCAGCATTGTAAGAGTTTATTATGTACCCTTTAACACACCACTACATTATTTTCTTTTCTCGACCACTACATTCTAAACATTTATATCGTGGTAGGCCTATGCTAATAAATCAGTCAGGTGTGACCGAGCTGTTGATTATGAGGGATCCTCATTATGGTCGGATGTGTTTTAAGTCAGTTAAAACCCTCAGAGTTCTCCATTGTTAGCCGTGAAAACGGCCTTGACATTTTTCACAGGTAAGAATGCAGAACTCCCAGGCTTTTTCCTATCCATAGGATAGGATAAAGCCTGGGAGTTCACATCCTACAATGGAACACATCAGATCATTGTAGACCGACCCCATCAAACACGAGACGTTTAAACAATGGCGCTGCCAGCGACGCAGAAAAACTGAAATGAAATGAATGGGGTTTTAAGCCACCTTTGTGCACATATAGGCTAAACTGGGCCAGGAGAACCTCCTGAGCATGGTATATGAATGAGATGACACTGCCCTCCAGGCTCAGGATTCGAAATTCGAGCCCTGTCGGTCTGAGGCCGAGCACGTACCTGTTTGTCACGTAAGCTCCCCACAATATTGCATCTTTACAAGTTAGCGAGAAAGAAACATTTTGTTTCTTTGAAATTTGAAAGCAGGACGGGGTTCGAACCCGCGATCTCCGACTTTCCAAGCAGACAGCTTCAACCACGGAGCCAGGGTCCCCGCCCTAGCGTCGCAGAAGATGGTCCAACATTAAACCACCATCGGTCCAACGTATTGTGTTGGATTGAAAAACATTTTTCAAAAAATACATGCTAGGTAAATTTCCCAACTGCATTCAGAGAAATCGTTTTTGACCGAGTACATTGTATCGGTCACGCTTTATTGATGTCATCTCAGTGCACAGGACAGTGACACTGTTTTTCACCAGTATATATATACGTATAAACTAACCCGATGCACCACATCGTGTCACGTGTTTAACTGGTATTTCCAACCATGGCCATTAGATATTATCGATATGGAAAGAAAAATAATGTGCAATGGTTTCTTTAAATAATACTGAATAGGCCTCATAATGCAATGATGATTTACTCACGCCAGTTTATGTAATCCTATGTTTATGGGGATATTTGGTAACGGATGTATAAGCCATACCCAGCCAACACATGGCATTCACCCAATGCTGTTTCAATGTTGGGCCAGCGTCGAAGACGGTGTGCCAACATTGAAACAGCATTGGGTGAATGCCCCGTGTTGGCTGGGTGATGATGTTTAGAACTGCTAACATTACTGTTAACATTACGGAGTACATGTACCATCCAGTATCTGCTACTATTAAATGTAAAAAAAGGGCCGTTTCCTCCTGAAAAAAGGCCCTTTTTAACAACTTCTCAACTTATCAGTAGTATAAGACGGTAGGTTAAGTTAGCTGATTGAGTTGTTGAAACTAGGCTCAGGAGTCTATTCCTAAATTATGCATGCGCAAACCACATCTGCTTACAGCTTTTTAGTTGGACCAACTGTTAATTTTGTGTAAATAAAGTGAAATATTGTATTGGGATTTGAGTATATAGGTGTGAACATACTTTCGTTCATGTCTGTGTATACCCTTCTATCTCTAAAAACCTGCCATGGTCCACGGGGCAAGCACTTACCAGAATGTACCTGACGGATTAGGGGTTTGACCATGCGATCATTTTAATTGGTCTTTAATGCTGGTTGTAATCTGATTCCAGTAACATGATCAAGTGTAAATGCCTTCTTCCCATAAATAATTGCTAGTGAATTAACCTCTTGAAAAATGTGTCACAAGCCAATGTTGCATTAATGCTGGACCAACGTAACAAACACTGGTCAGCCACTAAGCCAACATCTTAATGAATTTCTGTTTTATTTTGTCATGCTTGGCCTGCTTGTACTACAACGACCTCCCATAAACCAATCAGGCCACAAAATAACCACCACAGAGATAAGAGATTCACTGGTTAAAATTCTAGATTTAAGGTCAGTTTTCACAGAAACACCCGCAAACACCCACACTTGATAAGTCACTTAAAGGTTTTAAACACGTGCTGGGTGTGAATACTGAGCGGACACGATGCTGGTAATGTACAGAAGGCTCGTGGTGCTGTTAGTGGTTATTCTGGTGATGTTGCCTAGTCTCAGAGCCGCCCCAAAAAGTAAGTGAACTTTTTTAAACTACTCAGTTTGAAGTTTAATCGAGTCAACTTCTACAACAGCCGCATCAATTGTGATAGGAGGATTATTTCACGAGTGCAGTATAACCCTATTAAGTACTATTAACCCTGTAGACGTTAGAATCTGACGCCTGAAAGAATTGAAATATTTATAATGGCCGAAGACCCAGACCATATGTACCCCAAGGAAACAGAAAGAGCTTACTGAGTTTTGACATATTTTGTGATCTTAGCAAGCCTAGTAACATCATAATGTAGCATAAGTAACATCATAAAAAATTGCACTATCATGTTTTTATGGTCATAATTGTGTTCCTTGGCCACGAAAACATTATATTAACACCAAAATCAATAGAATAGAATAAATATTGACAAAGGTATACCGATTCGCATAATATAATAGCTCCAGTTGGCGACCATTTTGTTTTTGCTAATTTAGACACTTTCGGCTCGAAAAAAATGATGTCGGCAGGCTAGACGTCGTTCCTGGGTTAGTGAACCACATGTCTGTGTTGTTGGTTTCCTTGTAACAAACAAATTCCATCCATTAATTTATTAAGTTATCACAATTTCTCTGGCTGCCTGTGCCCCAGAACCGCCATGAATGGCTGATCCGGACAGAAACTGTAAAATTTTGTGTATGGTTCGGGGATTTTCTCATTCGGATCGTGCGCCCCATTTGTCGCGATGTGGGACTGGCCCCGTTAGACATAAGATATCATAATTTTGTCATTTGTGTTCATTAAGCTTATGACTAGACTGGGCGAATTAAAAAAAAATTGCCCAGAGGGTGGTGTTAGATGCATTTTCTGAGTAAAAGCTGGTCACCACTGTTTTTCACAGAATTTGGATATGCTGAATCCGAAAACGCTCTTACCAATATGAATGCTATATCTTTCCTTGTGAAAAAACGCAATTCAATATTGCCAGCAGTTTTCCAGATTGGTATGCGTATTTTATTGTTTGCAGGTGATTTGGGGTCAGTATAAAATCCAAGTTGGGCGCTGTTTTTTTTATTTATGAAAGCGTATCTTGGTTCAACAGTTATATGTGTAATTTGTTTTCAGGTGATTTTGGTTAGGCAAATTTATTTATTATATATCGTAGCTAATATGACCAATATTTAACACACAAATCTAAGATGGCCGCCGTTTTAAAATTTACGAAAAGAAATTATAAGTAAAATTTAATCCAAAATCGTAATTATAGTCATTCTAATATTTAAGGATTGATATTTTCTAGCAGGCAAACACAATTCAAGATGGTCGCCACTCTTCGAAATAAAAATGTTATAGCGTGGTCGTGCGTTTTGCCGTATAATATAGCGATTTATGACTGCGAAAAAATATTATTTATGCCATTTCCGTAATCAAATGTGTTGGCACTCCGTTATTGGTTTGGAATACATGTATAAAGCAAGGGAAAGGGTTTACACCTATCCAACATATATTTGAATTCATATAATGAATGAATGAATGAATGAATGAATAAATGGATGGATGAATGAATAAAAGAATGAATGAATGAATGAATGAATGAATGAATGAATGAATGAATGAATGAATGAATGAATGAATGAATGAATGAATGAATGAATGAATGAATGAATGAATGAATGAATGAATGAATGAATGAATGAATGAATTAATGAAGGATTAAATGTATTAATGTATAAATGAATAAATGAATGAATGAACGAATGAACGAATGAACGAACGAATGAATGAATGAATGAATGAATGAATGAATGAATGAATGAATAAATGAATTAATGAAGGATTAAATGTATTAATGTATAAATGAATAAATGAATGAATGAACGAATGAACGAATGAACGAACGAATGAAGGAATGAATGAATGAATGAATAAATGAATGAATGAATGAATGAATGAATGAATGAATGAATGAATGAATGAATTAATTAATTAAATAAATAATTAATTAATTAATTAATTAATTAATTAATTAATTAATTAATTAATTAATTAATTAATTAATTAATTAATTAATTAATTAATTAATTAATTAATTAATTAATTAATTAAGGATTAATGTATTAATGAATAAATAAATGAATGAATGAACGAATGAACGAACGAATGAATGAATAAATGAATGAATGAATGAATGAATGAATGAAAGAATGAATGAATGAATGAATGAATGAATGAATGAATGAATGAATGAATGAATGAATGGTTGAATGAATGAATGAATGAATGAATGAATGAATGAATGAATGAATGAATGAATGAATGAATGAATGAATGAATGAATGAATGAATGAATGAATGAATGAATGAATGAATGGATAAAACGAAATTATGAATAAATGAATGAATAAATTAATGAATTAATGAATTAATTAAAAATTGAAGGAGTGAATGAATGATTGAATAAATGAAATATTAAATACATTTATAGTTTATGTTTTAACGCCTTCTATATATTGACTTTCATCTATTTTCCGTTGATGCTCGTTGAGTTCACACACCTATGTGAACAGAGATTTATCACAGGCTGACATTGAGAGTACTCATGCATGGGAGCTCGTTCATGTATAGAATGAAAAAAGGGCGAATCTAGAGACGTTCCTGCAGATAGATTTATTTCCCTTGAGGTGTAAATTATATTTATTTCCCTTGGTGTGCTAAATAGACGATAGGATTAATTCTCCTTCCCAGCTTGTTTGCCTCTATCAGCACGGACCAACGAGGGTACACTTCAACTCAAAAATATATACAATGTTCAATCATAAAATTCAAATAGACTTAAATGTAGACTTAAAAGTAGTCAATAAAAAACACATATATAATACTTCCGATACAATATTTAGAATTTAACAATGTGAGCATGCAGAGAGGCAATAGGGTTTGATTCGGAGTCAGATAATTTGTATTTATCTATTTATTTTCTGTTTCGAATAAATAGTATAGGCCTAACATCCAAATGTTTAAACAATCGGGATTGTTTTCTAGCTTTAAACATGTTAAATATACATTGGCAAATCAGGAGAGCAATTGTAATAAAAACAAATCCTTATTTAATCTTAAAATTTCAACAATCTCAGCTTACACCACGTTATTCTAAGATACGCATCGTAATCCTTACAGTGTGCTATTCAAATGAAGCATAAAGAGCTAAATAATACATTTATGATGATTTCCACCTTGAAAAACCCCTCTGGCTTCTATTCTATTGCTTATACATAAAACTTTCAGCAGTGTAAGGTATTATTGATGTGTAGTTCAATGTAGATTCTCAAAAAATAAGAGTAAATTAAGGTTCCTAAACCAGTGCATTATCACCGTTATGCTCTGTGCACTGACACTTTCACTCTACCCCATCAAGTCAATCAGCATTGACCCTTATCCTGCTAAATGGAATAATTGACATTTTCAGCCACTTGAAGTTGTGGATCGCGGTAGCGAGACACAACTTCAAGTGGCTGAAAATTTTTGATATTTGTTTAATTTGACACCAAACATTTGCAAATATTAATGTTTAAGCAGTCATTCATTCTCAATAACAATGATTTAATCGGCAAATAAAACTGATTAAAAACGCCAATAGTCAGCAGGATCAGCAGGCAAAGGGTTAACGGCTCACTTTAACTATAACCAGTTTCTCTCATTTACCTTTGTAGCACTGATAAATCTTAACCCTTGAAGCGCTCAATTATTTTTATATAAACCATGGAGACCAAAGGGTTTTTTCAATTTGAAATCATCATAAATATCTTTTTTAGCTCTTTCCGATTTATTTGAATACCTATTTTATGCGTCTACGGCCATTATAAATAGTTTTATCCTTTCAGTGCCGGGGGCCGACTTTAGACGTCAGATTCTGACGTCTAAAGTCGATCCCCGCACTGTAAGGGCTAAGGGTTATTGGTGGGTAGTACCATATGGTACCACTATGTAGATTCTCGACAATCAGGGTAAATTAACCCTTTAACCGCCAAATTATTCAATTTAAATTTTCACCCACTTGAAGTTGTGGATCGCGTCAACTTCAAGCGAGTGAAAAATTATTCAGATTTGACAAAATGGAGGTTACCTTTTTTCAAATCTTGCTGGTTGATGTCACATTTTATCTTGAACATATTTGAAATGTGGTACTTAAATGTGCTAATAAAAAACCCGAAGATATGCGGCGCCGGCAGGTTAAAGGGTTAAGGAACCTCAGCCAGGCATTTTCACCAGTATGCTCTGTGCACTGACACTTTCACTCTATCGCGTCAAGTCAATCAGCATTAACGGTTCACTTTTACTAAAGTCGATCCCCGCAAATGAAATGAATCGGGCTTTAGGCCACCTTTGTGCACATATAGGCTAAACTGGGCCAGGAGAACATCCTGAGGATGGTGAGATGATTGAGATGACACTGTCCTCCAGACACAGGATTCGAAATTCGAGCCCTGGCGGTCTGAGGCCGAGCACGCTACCTCTCGGTCACGGAGGCTCCCCACAATACTAACTTTCACACGTGGATGGGGAAGAAACATTTTTGTTTCTTTCAAACCGCCGAGACCGGGAACTGAACCCCGAACTCTGGCGTGAAAGGCAGCGGTGCTAACCACTACCCTAGGGCCCCCGCCCCGATCCCCGCATTGCTGGAAATAAAATATGTATAATGGCCGTAAACCTATAACATAGGTATTCAAAGGTGCAGGTAACGGTAAAGGTGCAGGTTTTTTATAGTCTGATATCAAGTCTGAAGACCTATCATCGGACTTAACATTTTACCCCCTGGTCACCGGACCTGTTCATTCGTGTGCCATTTCAACTTCCCGGGGAGCATACAGTCCTGCAGCCTTTTCGGCGCATTAAACTTATCGTCCACATTGCCATTTCTGTCCTACCAGGTACTCATTTTTAACTGAGTCAAGTGAAGCATTTGAGGGTGAAGTGCCTTGCCCAAGGACACAACATCTTAGCAATGTCCCAAGATTGAAAGGGGAGAAACATAATATGTCTCTGAAAATCCTGCACCAAGCGAGATTCGAAACAGCACGGCAGGCAGCGACATCGGCAAAGCGCCACGCTCTAACCATAGCGCCATGTCCCTCTCTGACCCATACAATAGGTATTCAAGTGAAACAGAAAGAGCTGACTAAGACATTTATCATAATTTTAAATTGAAAATAACCCTTGGGTGGGAAGAACAATAAATGTAAATTAAGGTTCCAAAACCAGTGTATTATCACCGGTATGCTCTCTGCACTGACACTTTCACTCTACCCTATCAAGTCAATTAGCATTGACAGCTCACTTTTTCAGAAAAATAAACACAGTGGACAAAAGTTTGTAAACCCCCAAGCAATTCATGTTCAGCATATTATCAAGTGGCCACCCTGCAAAATATGAGCTGTGACATTAATTTTGTTTCGCTGTGTCATTAATATACATTTGTTCATCTTCTATACATAAATAAAATACAATGCTGCAATACAATACAATATGTTTAGCATTGTTAGAATAGACAATACTTTGGATGTGAACACACTTTTGTCCACTGTGTGTATCATTTTTTTCTCCCTCTCAACGTTAGGAGATCGTTATGTCCTACCCAGCGAACACAAAATATGTGTATAACATTTATGCAATGTTGGACCAATGTCGAAGAAATGTGTTTGCTGGGTTGGGCAATTGAATTCACTCTTACGTGTATCACTTCATTCAGATGGTAGTTTGTACAAGCACAACAGTAGCTACAGGGTTTGTATGCTCCCCGGGAGTTAAAAATGGCACATGAATGAATGAGTATCCATGACCCGGGGGGGGGGGGGATAAGTCGGCTGGAGGACCTCAGAACTATAAATATATTTCCTTTAACTTAACCATTGCAATTCGGGGACCGAGTTTATACGCCAGATTCTGTTCTGACGTCTAAAGTCAATCCCCGCTTAAGGATAATCAAACAAAGGTAATGGCCGTAGACCCATACCATATGTATTCAAATGATTCGAAAGGGCTAACTAAGACATTTATGATGACTTCAAATTGAAAAACCCCGTTGGTCTCCATGGTTTATACACACATATTACAGCATCGTAAGGGTTGATGTATTTTTTTCCCATGACTTATATTTTGTTTTTTTTACCACTTACAAAAATGTGTCTTCTTTATCTCTGGTTGTTGGTGCAGGAAACATGTATCTTACTCTGCTATCAACATTAACTTGGTTTTATGTGTTATCTTATATCCATATAATATAATGTGTTTTTTTAAAGTTTACTATAGCAGTGCTACTTAAATTGATGAAGTGTAACTATGGAGATATTATGGATATCTTAATTTGTATATATAACAGTTCCATAATAATATCATAATTTTAGAGCTGTAGTGTACTATTAAATGTATAAAAGGGCACTATTTTAAGAATAGCATCTTTGCTAATATGAATACACCCTGTATAAATATATTTCAATAGATAAAATAAATAAATCTCACAACATTATGAAACATCGCACTGTTATCGCTGACCCCTGCTAACGGTTGCACACCCCAGATTTCTGCAGATAACGCTGGCATAACATTAAATCCGCTGGGTAATGATTGTTTCAATGTATCTTACTTGAGTGGTCGCAGATTACACATATTGGTTATATTTACGACAATTTGAAATATAGACGTTTAAAGACTTACTTTTTTCCCAATGACTTGTAATTTACCCTGCTAAAACATATTAAAACTACCATAATAGTGATCAGTGCTTAAACAGTTAGAAACCGCACATTTTCCAAATGAGTGGAAATGCTTTATGAGTTGTGCATAGATGGTATATCTTCTCGCTCACGCGGGTCACCGTGCGTGTCGACATGAGAGGTAAAAGCCTTAAAAACGCAAACCTTACGGGGATTGTTGTAGCATCAATATGTTTTAAACAAAATGTTTCGTGGATTGAAAATAAATAACTGTTTTTATTGTGAGTCACTTGAAAAAGGAACATCGTTTTAATAGAATGATGTCTCTACATGACAAAAATAACTCTTCAGAAACTTATTTAAAACATACACTTTTTTAAAGTGTGTAACATCAATATGTTTTGAGCAAAAAAGTTCCGTGGATTGAAAATAAATAACTGTTTTTTATTGCGAGCTACTTAACAAAGGAACATCGTTTTAATAGAATGATGTCTCTACATGACAAAAATAACACTTCAGAAACTAATTTAAAACGTACACTATTTTAAAGTTATTTGTTAATTGCGAAACATCGTTCAGCTGACTTCGATATGGTACTAATATAGCACAGTACTGCTGCGCTGCGCTTCCCTGCTGATAAAATATAATATAAAATACAATAGTGGTGCTTAACGCCTAAAGGGTTAATGAAGGTCATCTATATGTGTTAATCTACCCAGTGAACGCGAGATGCTGACAAGTCATTCACTGTTGATTTAACCCTTACAGCGCGGGGGTCAACTTTTGTCGTCAGAATCTGACGTCTGCAGACGTTAGATTCTGACGACTAAAGTCGATCCCCACGCTGTAAGAGCACACATATTTCTAACGGCCGTAGACCCATAACATAGATATTCAAAAGAATCAGAAAGAGCTGACTGAGACATTAATGATGATTTCAAATTGAATAAGACCCTTTGGTCTCCAGGGTTTATACAAAAATAATTCAGCGTTTTTAGGGTTAATGGGGGGACATCGTCGCAGACGGTGGTCCAACATTAACCCACCAGTAAACCAACTCCCCTCAATTTACCATGACGGAAGTAAATAAATTAGCGTAAAGAATTATTTAGCCTGAGGAAGGCAGGCTAATGAATGAGGCGATGAAGTAAAAAAGTATAATCTAGAAAAATTACATTATAGCAGATGATGATGATGATGACGATGACGTGGAGATTGAAGTTGAAGAAGCTGAAGAAACTCCTGGCAAGCTGCCAAAGAAAATAAAAATGAAGCTGAAGAAGAAGGACAATTCTGAAGTATCTCTAGATCTGACGGAGAATACTAATGTACACGTGCCTGGTGGAGTGAAGATATCATTCACTGATGGAACCCAGCCACACTTACCAAGACGTACCAATGTAGGTACCAACCCCACTTACCTAGACGTACAAAGGTGGGAAATAAGCCCACTTACGAAGACGTACCAAGGTAGGTACCAACCCCACTTACCAAAACGTACCAAGGTAGGAACCAAGCCCCACTTACCAAATCCTATCAAGGTAGGAACCTAGCCCCACTTACCAAGACGTACCAAGGTACCGTAGGTAGCTATTCCCACTTACCAAGACGTACCAAGGTAGAAACAAATCCCACTTACCAATACGTGCCAAGGTAGAAACTAACCCCACCTACCAAGACGTACTAAGGTAGGATCCAAGCGCAACCTACCAGGACGTACCAATGTAGGAACCAACCGCACTTATCAAGGCGTATCAATGTGGGACCCCAGCCCACTTATCAAGACGTTACAAGGTAGGAACCCAGCCCCACTTACCAAGACGTACTAAGGTAGGAACCTAGCCCCGCTTACCAAGACGTACCATGGTAGGTACAAAGTCTCACTTACCAAGACGTACCAAGGTAAGAACTCACTACCAAGACGTAAGGTAGGAACCAAGCCCCACTTACCAAGACGTACCAAGGTAGAGACCTAACCCCACTTACCAAGACGTACCAAGGTAGGAACCAAGCCCCACTTACCAAGACGCACCAAGGTAGGAACCAAGCTCCTCTTACCAAGACGTACCAAGGTAGGAGCCTAGCCCCACTTACCAAGACGTACCAAAGTAGGAACCAGGCCCCACCTACCAAGACGTACCAAGGTGGGAACCTAGCCCCACTTACCAAGACGTACCAATGTAGGAACCTAGCCCTACTTACCAAGACGTACCAAGGTAGGAACCTAGCCCCACTTACCAAGACGTACCAAGGTAGGAACCAGGCCCCACCTACCAAGACGTACCAAGGTGGGAACCTAGCCCCACTTACCAAGACGTACCAAAGTAGGAACCAAGCCCCACTTACCGAGACGTACCAAGGTAGGAACCTAGCCCCATTTGCCAAGCCGTATCAAAGTAGATACTTAGCCCCACTTATTAAATGTACCAAGGTAGATAGCTAGCAGCACTTACCGTTCCCATTTACCCCATTTACCAAACATTCAAAGGTATTAAGTAATGGATGTATAGATTCAATCGGGGCACCCTGTGACGTACACTGTCCCTATTAGGTACATACACTGCTACTGAGTGTACATGTGGCGGAGCAAAAATAGCCCCATGTCAACATTATGGCTAGAGACTAGCAGTAGTCGAATAAGAAAAAATGACGTTATATGTTTATTTTTTATAACTTGGCCTAACCTACAATATCATACATTGTGATGCATCCCACCACATATAATACGTTTTCTCGCACTCATGCTGTTGGCTCTCACTAAGGGAGGTATGGTGAGATCAGCCCCTATCGCACTCTATCCTATGCGATAAACTGATCAGTTTGATTTTAACGTTTCAGATAGATATTTTTATGGGAAAATACATACTGCATCGTTGGGTACGGCGCGATGTGCTCATCTCAGCACTCGTCATCACATCAAGCCCTTGCCTAAAAGATCGGTCTTGCTGTGGTGAGATCAGCTCAGCTTGCCTTCCCAACGATGCCGTATGCATAACCCCATCTGGTGTTATTGTTCAACTACCGTCTGTGCCACGGGCCAACATGGAAATACCATTATATTGCTGGTTTGCTGGAAGAAGATGCATTCACCAGATATGGTTTTATTGTTGACTCACAGTCCCCGATGCCGCCCAACATTAAAACAACATTGTGTCCATATCTCATTTTAGCTGGGAGAGGGCTTCAAAGGGAGTTGATCCATGACCCATGACCTCTATTACAAAACACTGAGTCTGCGTGACAATTCTAGTGCAGGATCAAATTACTAAAACTAAAACGTATAGTCAAGTCGGCCCAAGTATCATATTCCACCCCCTAATTTAAATAGCAACTTAATGACGACGATGATTGGCGGATCTCGTCATGTGACAGGCTGAACCACTCTTCGGTTGGTTGGGGGTAGAATACAGGACTTGGACCATGGGGGGGGGGGACACCATTTTAAAGGGGGGGCACAATTTCGGTAGACAGTCTCAACATATTAATGTTCCGAAACTTAGTAATCACCACATAATCTTTCAACATGTAGCGATTTTCATTCAAACAAGACAAAGTTCGTGGAGCGAGTGGGTTTATCAGAGATCCTAATGTGTGAGTGTAATGTACCCAGACGTACCAGGGTACGAGGCTAAATGTCCATGACGGAGACAGGTTTCAAATTACCCGAACCTCCCAGCATAGTAGGCCTACGTTATCACCTTTCCCGCTACATTATCTTAATTAAAGTTTAACCGACTAACCGCGACACACAACTTCAAGTCGGTAAATCTCATCACATTCGTTTAATTTGAGACAAAACATTTGAAAAATTGTGTTTAAATATTTATTTTATTCCCAGTAGCTGTGATTTAACCTGCTAATAAAACAGATTAGATACATATCATAGTCGGGATCAGCGTTGAAAGGGTTCATTAGGCTTACCGACCTTATCACCTGATCACTACAGCTGCCCATAATAAGGTATACATCAGTAAGCACCAGTAAGTATCAGTAAGTATCAGTAACAGTAAGCATCACTAAGTGTCAGTATCAGTAGGCATCAATAAGCATCAGTAATCATTAGTAAGCATCAGTAATTATTAGTAAGTATCAGTAACAGTAAGCATCAGTAAGTATCAGTATCAGTAGGCATCAATAAGCATCAGTAATCATTAATAAGCATCAGTAATTATTAGTAAGTATCAGTAACAGTAAGCATCAGTAAGTATCAGTATCAGTAAGCATCAATAAGCATCAGTAATCATTAATAAGCATCAGTAATTATTAGTAAGTATCAGTAACAGTAAGCATCAGTAAGTATCAGTATCAGTAAGCATCAATAAGCATCAGTAATCATTAATAAGCATCAGTAATTATTAGTAAGTATCAGTAACAGTAAGCATCAGTAAGTATCAGTATCAGTAAGCATCAATAAGCATCAGTAATCATTAATAAGCATCAGTAATTATTAGTAAGTATCAGTAACAGTAAGCATCAGTAAGTGTCAATATTAGTAAGCACCAGTGAGTATCAGTAAGCATTAGTAAGTATCAGTAAGCACCAGTAAGCATTAGTAAGTGACAGTGTCAGTGAGCATCAGTCAATATCATTAGTAAGCATCAGTATCAGTAAGTATCATTAAGTATCAGTATGTATCAGTAAGTATCAGTGAGTATCAGTATCAGTCAGTTTCAGTAAGTATCTGTAGGTATCAGTAAGTATCAGTAAACATGAGTTCTAGTAAGTATCAGTATGTATCAGTAAGTATCAGTAAGTATCAGTAAACATGTGTACCAGTAAGTATCAGTAAGTATCAGTAAGTATCAGTAAGTATCAGTAAGTATCAGTAAGTATCAGTAAGTATCAGTAAGTATCAGTAAACATGAGTTCTAGTAAGTATCAGTAAGTATTAGTAAGTATCAGTAATTATCAGTAAGTAATAGTAAGTATCAGTAAGTATCAGTAAGTATCAGTAAGTATCAGTAAGTATCAGTATCGGTAAGTATTAGTAAGTATCAGTAGCAGACGAACACATAGACGACAGTGGAAAACATTGGCGAACGGGGAAAAACGATTTGGAGTTCGCCTTCCTGTTGTGTTTTAGCAAAGATAAAATAGTGTGTTTTCGCGTTACACTTCGCGTTGATGTCGGTGTGCTTTGAGCATTACTTATGCGCCAGATTCTATTCTGACACTAATTCTACCACATGTTGTTTGTTTCAGCCGGTGAAGTTTTACCAGGATCCCACATCAGGCTCAGCTGTATATGTAGAGCTGGATGAAGATGAAGAAGGCGAAGTGTGGAATATGGTAAGCTAAACATATCTAATTCAACCTTTGAGCTGCTAGCGCAACTTCCTGCTTCAAATAAATGAAAAATAGTTTTCTTTGTGAAAATGGGATTAACCCTTACAGCGGGGGATCGACTTTATAGTCCGAGCTAGAGATGACCTAACCTTGTTTTGTTACATATACAATGTTTTTTCGACGTTTCCTATATATTTTTTTGTGCTGAATTCAAATCCGATGAGTGCCAGCTTGAAAAATTTGAGCATTTTTGTAGATTCAAGGTCAAAGGTCAATCTGAAGGTCAAATATGATTTTTCAAGAAAGAAGCTAGGAACAAGTGTAATACTTCATTTCTATGTTATTTTGACTGGGCAATCCATTTCTGAAACTATTTTGATTATTCAAGGTCATTTTCAAGGTCAAAAGGACAATTTCAAGGTCAAGTAAGAGAAAATATAAGTTTTAACAAATAAAGCTAGGAAAATGTGTAATACCTCTTTTTCATGGGATTTTGACTGGAAAATACATTTATAGTGTTATTTTGGAAATACAAGGTCATCTTCAAGGTCGTAAGGTGAATTCTAAGGTCAAAATGTAAAAAACATTAATTTTAAGAAAGAAAAATAGGAAGAAATGTTATAGGTCTTTTTCGTGTGATGTTGACCTCTTTTTCGTGTCATTGTATCCCAAAATAACACTATAAATGAATTTTCCAGTCAAAATCCCATGAAAAAGAGGTATTACACATGTTTCTAGCTTCACTTGTTAAAAATGATATTTTCGCTTACTTGACCTTGAAATTGACCTTTTGACCTTGAAGATGACCTTGAATAATCAAAATAATTTCAGAAATGTATTGCCCAGTCAAAATTACATAAAAATGAGGTACTACACTTGTTCCTAGCTTCATTTTTTGAAAAAGCATCTTAGACCTTGGAATTGACCTTTGACCTTGAATATACAAAAATGCTCGAACTATTCAAGCTGGCACTCATCGGATTCGAATTCAGCACAAAAAAATCAAAAAGAAACAACAAAAAAACATTGTATGTGTAAAAAAACAAGGTTAGGTCATTTTTATAAAAGCCTTAGCTCGGACTATTAGTCGTCAGAATCTGACGTCTACAGACGTCAGATTCTGAGCACTGTGAGAATCAACATATTTCTAATGTCTGGAAACCCATATTCAAATGAATCGGAAAGAGCTAACTAAGACATTTATGATGATAGCGAATTGGTAAAAACCCGATCTACGCATTCTCACAGGACTATATTCGCCTTCAAATTAGAAATGATCAACCAGGATCGCATGATTTTCGCGATTTCTCTGTCAATTCGAAATCGATTTCCTTCAAATTTTGCATTATTCAAATCCTAACAGCCCTGAAAATTTCGTAGAATTATATAGCACATTTTAAAAGTTAGACCTTTTCACACGTCGTATCTTAAAATTACGACGTCCCTATTTAACCCCATTAAACTAATTTTATAAATTTATTACACTGCGGGGGCGGGACCAGTTGACAAAATTGACTAAGAAAAAAAGTAAAATTCTCCCACTTTTGCGTTGCATGCTTTTCGCTAATTGCTCACGATTTTTTTATCCGATTGACATGACATTTGGCAAGCAGTATTTGCTAATCTTATGGCAACTTCTCTGCAAATTTCTGGAAAAAATATTATGTAGTTTAAAAGTTAGACCATTTGACATGTAGTAAATTTCGAATTATGACGCTCCTGTATAAACCCATTGATATCATTCAGCTTTACTCTTGAAATGCTACTAAATGTCAAATGGTCTAACTTTTGAAATACTCACTCAAATTCAACAAAATTGTCAGGGTAGGCGCCGGAATACTCGCAAACAGTGCTCGCAAAATTTCATGGAAATTAATCAAGAATTGACCGAAGAAATCAGCCAAAAACACCCAACGCATTATACCTGGTCATTGTACCATTTCAATTCCCCGGGAAGCTACATTGAATTAAATTAATTGAATGAATACTTGTAATAAGGATACCTTGAGTTACTAAATACCTTTTTGGTATTTGATCAAATTATGACAATTTCATTCACAGTCAATTGCGGTAACACGTTTTTGATAAATAAATAAATCAATCAATCCACCAATTCAGCTCGCTTTAGCCCTTACAGCGCGGGGATCGACTTAATTCGTCGGAATCCGGCGTCTGTAGATAAGAGTTAAAGGAAATTAATTCAATAAAAATGGTGTAATCAAAGACGTTCTCAGCTCATTTGAAATATTATACCTGATAATAAAATATGTATTCACAAAAAATGTACAGCGTCAACTCTACATTTTATTCGTCATTTTGAGCGATTGATGTTGTTTTCTTGAGGGAGGCAGCGTGATAGAAGGAGAAGATGTGTTCAATTTGAAAAAAACAGGACGCAAAAACAACAACAACAAAAGAGACAAGTTTCACACGAAGCACGAAATGAAAAAGGAGAAGAGAAAACATGGTAAACATATAACCGTATACCTTGGGCCATATTTATTTTGGTGAATCTGTAGCGCATGTTTTTCGTCGATTTCTCCGTCAATTATGAACCGTTTTCCTTAAAAATTAGCACAGGCAATTTTTTTTTAAGTTTCGTTGTACATCAAGATCCACATATACATGTGTAGGCCTACACTAAAACCGATCGGACAAAATCTCTCCATGTGACATCAGAAACTCCCTTCCTGACGTCAAGCCTAAGCTTCGCCCACCACTTACGCTCACAAATACATCTCTGGATACAGGCTATGGATTTCATATTATATTTGTTTTATACAAGCTATAAATTTCAAATTATGCTTGTTAGATCCAGACTATGGATTTCACATTATATTTGTTTTTGTCCGGGGTATGGATTTCATATTCTATTTGTTTTATCCAGGTGAGCATGGCGCGGACTTCTCATCAAGAAATACGATATTTCCAAAACCATCACGCAAGAACCCAACGACCGGTGGCAAGAGGAGAACAAAGAGGTCAACGGAGATAGAGGTTTACAACGTTGAGATGAGGATGCTGATTTGTCACACAGTCTGGGAGAAGTAAGCGGAATGTACACACCAACCTTTCAACCCTTTTCAGTGCGGGGATCGAAATGAGACGTCATAATCTGACGTCTATGGACGTCAGAATTTGACGTCTAAAGTCGATCCCAGCACTGAGGAATTTATAATGACCGTAGACCCATACATACCATATGTATTCAAATGAAGCGGAAAGAGCTAAGTAAGACATTTATGATGATTTCAAATTGGAAAAAAACCCTTGGTTTCCATGGTTTATACAAAATATTTTATAAGGGTTTCCCTTTAACCGCAAAATTATTTAATCTGAATTTTTACCAACTTAAAGTTGTGTCTCGCTGACGCGATCCACGACTTTAAGTGAGTGAAAATTATTCAGATTTGACAAAACGGAGGTCAACTGTTTTCAAATATTGCTGATTGATGCCACATTTTATCTTTAACATGTTTAAAAGGTGGTACTTAATGTGCTAATAATAAATGGAAACTTAAATATATGCGGCACCGGCGGTTAAAGAGATAAAGGCTAATACGCCAATAATCGTGTTCAACCTTTTATAATCACCGCAAAAAAACACATTTTAAAATGTGAAATACGAATCATAACTGCAAAATTTAACAGATCTGAATAAGTAGGCTGATAAGTAAGCTAGATGTAGAAACTTACCCGGACAACGCGGAAATATTTTTGTATGCACAATGGATACCAAAGGGTTTTTCAATTTAAGATCATCATAAATGGCTTAGTTAGCTCTTCCGCATTATATGCATACCTGTGTCATTGGTCTACGGCAATTATAAATATTTTAATTCTTTCAGTGCGGGGACCGACTTTAAACGTCAGATTCTGACGTCTAAAGTCGATCTCCGCGCTGAAAGGGCTTAGCGTTAAGAATGATTATTATCGTGTTCAAACTTTTTATTATTACTTTGAATGTAATATATGTATCATAACTGTAAAATTTAAAGAAAAACAACGCGGCCTCCAATGTGGCAAATCCTGATAATTTTCATTAATAAATGATAATAATAGAACACCTATGAAGCTCCTAAATCCGTCCTAGGGACGTTCATGGGCGCGTGACACCTTTCTAGATTATACCAGATGTATCGTATGATAAATCCGTTACAATTAGCTGAAGCGATTTTATAGACGAAATAGGTAATTATGCTTTTAAAATAATATAACATGTTATGAACATGCTATTGTCTCTGAGGATATGTCTCGCTAAATAGGTGTGTTTAATGCTTTGTTTTGAAAGTTAATGTTTGCTCGTCAGCAATGTAATCTGATAGTTCATTTCACAATAATGGAGCAGCAACAGAGAAAGCACGGCTTCCATAAGAGTCCAATCTAGGCCGAACTACAGACAATAAGGTCTTGGATGACGATCACAGTATCACTGACGTGAAGCTGTAGATCGCGTTATAATTCAAATTTAAAAATAGCGATCAAACAGTTAAACTTTTAAGCTTCTCCGTCGCATTCATTATGCACCACATGGGATTTGTAAATAAAGGGCAATGTTAGCGTAAATTTAAAGTTATTATACATATGTATTTCCTATAAACATGACGGCAATTCTCGCCTGAAGATGAACAAAAAAAAAGGGAATTTAAAATCGAGATAAAATTCAACTGCATAACTATAAAAGTGAACCGCCAGTGTGCGTTTGAACTTTTAGTAAATATATGAACTGAATAACAATACATGTATTACGATACTCAATAAACACAATATTCGTGTTTACTTGGTTACCGCCAACATTGTTTCACTTTCTCTCGTTTTGATGTGGTCATTCTTGTGCTGTTGCAGGTTCCTTGGTTTGGCTGGTAATGATGACATTCAAGCTGTCATTGAATTAGAATTATACATGGCTCATCATATCAACGGAGTAAGTATTCGTGTTAGGAATAATTTATTAAGTACATGGTCAATGTTTCCGCGGTTGAACCTGGGAATAATTGGAACAGAAACAAATCATCGTGTACGTGTTGCTACTCTTTTTACATAACGCAATATCCGGGACATTCATCTAGGATTTGTCTAAGCTTGTCTCAATTATTTTTGGGTTAAATAAGGTATGGCATGAATTTGAAAATTAGCGAGGTATGCGTACATTTTACTATGTGGCAAAAAACATTTCAATATGTCAATGACATATTTGAATTAATTGATCATGTTGGAAATAATTGCAGTTTTTTCAATTTACATTGTTTCCTTTTATTTCAATATGTGCATATTTTTTGCAAAGATGTGAAAGCAATTCATCGTTTTCTGAAAATTCAGCCGATGTATTTAAAGCAGAAATATACAGGTCAAAACTAGTAATGTCTTTATAGAGGGTGGAAATAAGAACTGATGCTAAATATATTGTTATAGAGGCTGTACTTATAAAATGTACAACCCACCACAATCGGCTCATTCTGAAATTTTATTAAACAACTTCGAGTGAGTGAAAATTATTCAGATTTGACAAAATGGAAGTCAACTGTATTCAAATATTGCTGTTTGATATCACATTTTATCTTTAAAATGTTTAAAAGGTGGTACTTGATGTGCCAATAAAAAATGAAAACCCGAATATATGCGGCACCGGCGGTTAAAGGTTAAACAATTTAAAATAAAAAACTCCAATTCCAATTGCATTTTTGTTCTGATTCAGATGATACACATATATATTTACCAAAGTCAGCAAAACACACTGTGCATGTGTAGTTTTGCAAGGTTAGCCCCATGGCTGCTTGGCTATCTGGTATTTTCTAAAGATGCGTCATTTTAATTTACTTTGTGATGTGACTTGCTGGTATAATGGACATCTCAAGGTGAATGGAAATCATAAAAATAGCTATTATGTTGAAGGCTTTTAAGAGAGTGCACAACCTATGATTATTTGTCAGATGGACATGGTATATACCTCTAGGGTAGAATATATAGCTTTATTGACCCTGCTGTTCTCTTTCAGATGGATATGGTATATAGCTCTATTGACCCTGCTGTTCTCTTTCAGATGGATATGATATATAGCTCTATTGACCCTGCTGTTCTCTTTCAGATGGATATGGTATATAGCTCTATTGACCCTGCTGTTCTCTTTCAGATGGATATGGTATATAGCTCTATTGACCCGGCTGTTCTCTTTCAGATGGACATGGTATATAGCTCTATTGACCGTGCTGTTCTCTTTCAGATAGACATGGCATATAGCTCTATTGACCCTGCTGTTCTTTTTCAGATGAATATGGTATATAGCTCTATTGACCATGCTGTTCTCTTTCAGATGGACATGGTATATAGCTCTATTGACCCTGCTGTTCTCTTTCAGATGGACATGGTATATAGCTCTATTGACCCTGCTGTTCTCTTTCAGATGGACATGGTATATAGCTCTATTGACCCTGCTGTTCTCTTTCAGATGGATATGGTATATAGCTCTATTGACCCTGCTGTTCTCTTTCAGATGGATATGGTATATAGCTCTATTGACCCTGCTGTTCTCTTTCAGATGGATATGGGATATAGCTCTATTGACCCGGCTGTTCTCTTTCAGATGGACATGGTATATAGCTCTATTGACCCTGCTGTTCTCTTTCAGATGGACATGGTATATAGCTCTATTGACCATGCTGTTCTCTTTCAGATGGATATGGTATATAGCTCTATTGACCCTGCTGTTCTCTTTCAGATGGATATGGTATATAGCTCTATTGACCTGGCTGTTCTCTTTCAGATGGACATGGTATATAGCTCTATTGACTCTGCTGTTCTCTTTCAGATGGATATGGTATATAGCTCTATTGACCCGGCTGTTCTCTTTCAGATGGACATGGTATATAGCTCTATTGACCCTGCTGTTCTCTTTCAGATGGATATGGTATATAGCTTTATTGACCCTGCTGTTCTCTTTCAGATGGACATGGTATATAGCTCTATTGACCCTGCTGAACATGGATTTGAGATCAACATTTGGCTGCAAGAAATTGTCATTGCCAGGGTAAAGAAATAAATTATGTAATACGTATTGTAAATCAAAATAAGTCTTCACAGCTTGATACATCTACTTAATAGAGTAATATCAAAGTATTCGCATAATAAATTAATTTAAATAAATATCCGTGTATTACATTAAAATCGGAGGTGGAATTGTCGGCCTATTTGAAGATTTTCCGACAATGTATAATCATTGTGATATGTATCATATATTGTGTAAATATTTCATTTAGACAGATGTGTAAATACATTTGTTTGATTTTTCACATAGTATTTATATTTATTTAAAGTTAAGTAAATAAACGTACAAATAAACTTGAAAACACTCCGCTTGTAAGAATACTCTAGATTTGTTGAATGTAATAAAAATATAAACATATAAAAATTTCGCTCTCCAAAACAGTTAATCGCGTTCATAACCATGACATAGTAGTAGTAAATTATTGCTTTACGTCACTTTTTGGCACAAATGGTCATTTAAGTGACATTGTAATAAGATAAAAACGTCAATTGATGAGATGAATGATGTACAAATGATGACGTGAGGATGGGGGTGGTAGGGCATGGTTGGTTATTGAGAGCCATTTCCTTCGAGAATAAGCGATTCTGGGTAGGCCTATGTCTAGGGTATTTACCTGTAGACATGCCCAGACGGCCGGAGACTTGGGTTCCGCAATCCTCGGGTCAAATAGTCCCCAGAGTAACAATAGGAAGGGTAACTCCATTCATCCCACGTGAGAGACCTAATGGCAACACACGCTATTGCCGGTTATTTAAGGCTACCACGGCCTACACCAGCGTTGAGCGGAGGATTCAGGGTACCCCACTGGCAATTCGCCCGAAGATTATGGCCTGATACGAGGAGGCTGCAGCTTACCTGAAAGTCAGTATTGTGGAGAGCCTCTGTGACCGAGAGGTAGCGTGCTCGGCCTCAGAACGCAAGGGCTCGAATTTCGAATTTTGTGTCATCTCAATCGTTTCACTATCCTCAGGAGGTTCTCCTGGCCCAGTTCAGCTTATATGTGCACAAAGGTGGCCTAAAGCCCGATTCATTTCATTTTTGGATGATTACTGTAGACTAGTGATCCCGTACCATGCCGTACAGCATGCAGAAGACAGAAAAAATCCCTAATGACCCTCTCCGGATTGGGGCGAAAAATACTACTACTTTAGTTGCAGTCAACTTCCACCAGCGTTGGGTGTTTTGGCTGATTTTTCAGTCAATTTTTAATCAATTTCCATGAAATTTTGCTAGCACTCTTGGCTAGTATTCCGTCACCTACCCTGAATATTTTGGGAAATTTGAATGACTATTTCAAAACTTAGATTATTTGACATGTAGGGAAATTTCGTGATTGATAGCGTTCAATGGAATTATAGAGGAGCGTCTAAAAAACTACATGTCAAATGGTCTAACTTTTAAACTACACCATCTTTTCTTGAAATTTTCAGGGTAGGTGCTGCTAGACTAGAACTGACGCTTGTCAAATTTCATGACAATCGGATGAAAATTGCTTTAGCAATGCGCTAAAAACATGCAACGCGAAAGTGACAGATTTAAAGTGACTTTTACTATACTAATCATCCTAGTACCCCCCATAACCATGATGAGCGCCGCTCTTAATGTTTCTGTTTGTCCTTCAAAAAAGGAAAATTGGTACGAGAAATGCGTAGTAAATTTGGAAATTTGGCATTTATCGTGATTCAAAAAAGATAAATAATTTAGCAACTTGAAGTTAAGGGTCACGTTAGCGAGGAAAATTGGCCTTTCTCACACTCTGTGCTGTGGTTTTCACTAGGAGACGTATATCGGTATCAGCCCATATCGCACTCTAGCTGTAGATTGAGCACAATGAATGGTTGGATATGTCATGTGTGACTTGATCGTGTGAGAAAATACAAGCGCTGTTCATTTTTTGTGTGATATGTTAAAATACAGCACATGTTCCATGAACAAGGTGTTCGCCTAAAGGCTCACACATTATTCATTGAACGAGTGCTGTATTTCCCCATAGCGCACTGAAATGAACACCGCTTGCATATCTTAGCGTGATTCAAATTGTACAAATATAAATCATTTACCCACTTGAAGTTGGGGGTCACGTTAGCGAGACACAACATCAAGTGGG